>BQNB010112372.1:0-22168 GCA_026074375.1 Tanacetum coccineum
CTCTATACTTTCCGTCACGTCCTAATCTACTTCTTTGGTCCATCTAGACCTATTTTTCTAACAAAATATTATGAAACTTTATCCTTTTGAGTCGTTCACCTCAAACTTCATTATTAGCAGCCAAGTAGATCCCAAAACTTGTTTCAATTTTTAAACTTTAACAAACTAAATCCCATTTCGAGACCAATCAATCACAAAAATACCTCTAAGAACTTATCAACAATTTTTTTGACAACCATGGTTTTCAACCTTTTGGCGGACTAAGTCACCCAACCCGCCGCCACACGTAAAGCCCTCCCCTAACCACATTTTGGGTTAAAGTACATAGGTTCTTTAATCCTTACAATAATCATGTAGTAACAACCTTATTTCATCATATACAACCAATATCGGCATAATATTCTCACAATTTAGTACAATAAACCCACATAGAAAAACATCTTCAAAGGGTGTTTATTTATGCTTTATTTTTATGCTAATGAGCTTATTCAGCTCAGCTTCTTTGATGGGCTTATTATGACTTAGTGGGCGTTTTATTAAGCTTATTTGATGGGCTTAATAAGCTCAATTTTATGGCTTATGACCTTATAAACTCAACTAAGCTATAATTGGCTTTTTAATTATTAAATAAGCTTAATCAAACACCCCCTTGAGAAGAATAATCAATAACAGAATAGTAAAAGACATATGAAAAACAATAATAAAAAAAAGATGGGATTAATAAAGAATGACAGACCTCATGATGTGGTGGATATTGGTTAAAACAGTTGAAGGGTTTTGTGCAGAATCGAAAATAATGAAAAACCCTTGAAGGGTTTTCATTTTCGTTGAGAATATTGTTCGGATTTGTGAATTTTTGGGGCAATATTTGCGCCATTGTTGTGACTGAGTGACAAGAAGAACCCTAGTTGAGATATTGTGACGTGGATTTGCTACAAATATGTCTTTTTTTAGTTTTGATGTATACTAGCGTTTGAGATTATAGAACGCGGATAGGACCGAACCCAAAAACCGGATTGAACCGGACCGGACGAAACATAATTCGGTTCGTTAACTTTTTTTTCATTTTCGGCACTCGGTCCGGTTCGGTCTGGTTTCGTCTTACACACAACTGACTATATCGCCTTTCTAGACCGGACCGAGCCAACCCGTGTATTGGCCGAACATTTCGGTCCGGTCCTCGATCCACACTTTTGGACCAAATCGGTTTTCGGTCTGATCTGATCTTGGTCGGTCCGGTCTGGTTTTCAGACCGTGCTCAGTCCTAATATATAGATAAAAAGAAAAGAGTCATTCCTAAAAGTACACGGCGAAAAGCGGAGACGGTATGTAGAGCATATAGTTAATTTTGCGAAATCGTGATTCTGGTTTGTCTCTTTATGCGAAGCGTGTGTTTTTTTAAACACAAAACGTGTATCTTTTAAAAATTAAGGATTTCATATCTCCTCCTACTTTCATGATTAATTTCATATATATCAAAAGTGAAACTATTAAATGTATATAATGTACAATGTTTTTAATGCATGTTAAAGTATATATGAAATTTCCAACTAAAAAAAGTAAAATTAATGCAGTTTGTGTTTTTGAAAAGTTGTCAAATTTACATTTGATCAAGTAAGTGTATTAAGAGACTTAATCATGATTCAAGAATGCACATAAACTCTTCATAAGTAATAAAGATTTATTCTAAGAGCAAAAATTTTCACAAATAGTTAAAAAGAAATTTTGTTTTTTTTTAGTATCGTGCGACTCCGCCCTTTTTCCAAATGTCCAGATGATAGGCAAATGCTTCTTTGCGACTAGAGAGGCATTTTGTGCGATCATTTTTGTCTTTTTCGACAAAGATAAAACAGTCGCACAAAATGTCACTTGAGTCGCACAAAAAGCATCAACCTACCAATTGAACACTTGTTGCAAAATGGTGGATCTGCATAGCGGTCGCATAACATTAAATTTGGATAACATTTTTTGTGCCTATTTTGGATGGAAATTCAACAAAAATTCGATTTCTTTTTTGAATGGCAGGTGATTTGTACGCACATTTTTTTGTCATCCACCACTAAATATGCATATGGGTGTTGTATTGTGTGCATCGGCGGGTGTACATTAGTGGTATATGGCAAAATAAATGTGTGTACAAATCACCTCCCTTTTTTGAATTGATTCAAAGGAAAATAGTTTGGCACGTTCTAAATGTAATTGGCGTGTGTCATTCTCTTGTAAATCGCGTTCATATTTTGGTTCGAAACAAGCAACATAAAACAAATAAGGATAATATAACTTTAAACAAAAAGAAAAAAACAATATCTTGTGCTTGCATGCTATCAAAATCTTCAAACAAAGCTAAGATTTCGTGAAAACTCATAAAATCTCGTAGTCTTATCCTCGATCGTTATCACACTTACCTTAGTCTTAAACTATCAAAGATCTCTCGTTTAAGATCTCATGCAAGTCTCGATTTACACATCAAATAATCTTTTGAAAGATAAATATTTGCTTTACTGCTATTGCTTTGCTACCGCTTTGTTTTGTTTTTGCCGCTGCAGATAAAAATTTGTCTCCGCTTGCTGTGAAGGTCTTTTCAACAAAAATTTTATTGTTTATTGTTTATTTAAGTTTTTATCAATTCGAGCTTTCACGATTTCGCCGCTCGGATTGTGGAGGGGTATTAGAGGATATAACGGCCCAAATCCGAATGTGGGTTAGGTCGATTACGATTTTAAAGTTTCTAGTATATTCTATTTTACCCTATAAATATATATCAATAATATAATACAACAAACTATATAATGTTGGAATTTGTAGACATAAAGACCATATTAACTATTAATAAATACGAGTACGCAGCGTAATATAAACACGTATGATCTTCATATAGTCATATAATTTCAACATAACAAGAAAGTAAAAGAAAAACGTGTTAAACAATTAATTTTCTAAGGTTAGGACCCAACTTGACATACCCCCACCACATCAGTTGATCTGCTAGTGATGGTGTATTCAAAAGGTAATCAACGATTGATAATTCACAACTATTGCAATTCCTAAACCATATGGGACTTACTTTATTACAATAATATCTAGTAAGCATGTTTCATCCCATCTATGCCGCGTGTTAACAGGTCTAACCACAACAACGCTAAGTCGTCCAATCAAAAACAGTAATTATGTAACACTCACCGTCTCACGGAAAAGCGTATAATCACCTTGAGATTGCAAATCTACACACGTCTCACGCATAGTAAAGAGCAATCTACAAGTGTTTTTACAAATTGGATGGCAACAACTTAGTTGAAAAAGGGTATTTTATTTGACGTGTCAAATATGTACGAAGAAGCATGCATACATCTTCGTATCATTGATTTTAATAAAAACTTTTACTCAATTAAGTTATTATTACGGTATCACCTATTATCATCGTATCTTATACATAAATAGTGAGACCTTAAAATTGACGATTCAACGTATCTTTAAATATAAAGATTTGCTTTTTATCGCGGGAAAAGATTAAAGAATGATTAAAAATCATTCAAACCCTAGACCATTCGCGACTTCCTACATAGTATACAAGGTAAGGAAACTACAACGTAGTCAGGTATTATAGGGTAATGGTGTCTACAAGACCGAAGTCTTGATGAGTCTCCCCGAACCTTATCCTTGCAACTATATAGTACTTTTGCAAATTACGTCATTGATAAAAATTAAAACTTTAATTTAAAGAATACATTACAAACTATAAATTGCTAGTCTAGTCATGGAAGATTTTATATCGGATGTAAGCCGAATCCACTTTTGACCTTTTGCATTAGATAGTCCATAATAAATCTTATTTCGATAATCATTAGTCATGTTTATGTTTGTTTTCCGAAAAACCCTTTTATTTTCTCACAAGTCAAGAACTTAAAATAGAACATATAAACATCAACTAAACTAAATAACATTTATTTAAACACACTTAACAATTAAGGCATGCAAACATTAAATATGATCCTAATTATCTAATAATTAAACAATGTATTTATTCACATAAATATTTTAACTATTTTAGGCCCCATTAATTCAATAATAAGGGTCTTCCCGAATTCTTGAATCATGGATCTTACCAATTAAGAAAATATTTAAAATTATGCGAATCTTGATCATATTTAAACCAAATCTTTTTAACAAATTAACAAGATTTAAATATTTAATATTAATCCATGATAAATTTGCATGATTTTATCATGGATCTCCATTAACAATTAACAAAAACTTAAAACAATTAACAATTAATACATCAAGTTTTATATAAAATTGCATACAACCTAGATCTCGTCTAATTAATTTTATTAACCATCAAGATCAAATCTTTTTAACATAAAACGCCCATCGGGGCATTAAAATTAATCACGAAACCCTAATTTGTCCAATTTTATTCCTTGTAATTAAAGATTCTACACGATGGCTCGTGATGCCACTGTTGGGTTTTACGATCTAATTAACCGATTAATTAACACGAGTACGCAGCGGAATTAAAGATCACATGTAGAATACATTAATTAACAAGGATAGAAGATGTATATCTTTTAGCACGAAACAATACACCGCTTAAGGTAACCGTTAACACCGTCTTCTATATTCGCGTGTGTATAACGTCACACGCAAAACCACCAAGATCTAAAGTAAGATCTCTCTAAGCTTCCACACACAATACGTTCTTAGCAAACAACGAAGTATGCAAGTACTAGTAGTGATTTAGCAAACGATCACCTCTTCGTTCTTGAATCAATCAACACACGAACACGAACACCACGGTGGTGGTGATGGTAAACGATCGACACAAAACCCTAAAGGGTGTATGTTCGATCGGTTTAGAGGAGGAGGGGCAAAACCGAAAACCCTAAAAGGGTTGTTTGGCCGATCGACTAAGGGAGGGAACAAGAGGGGGGTTTTAGGGTTTTGACTTTCAAGCATACACCTAACAATGAACCTCAAGTCCTCCTTATATAGCCTACACAACTTGGAGAACAAGCAAGCAAGCCCAAACCCCTTTGAGTTGTAGGTTCGGCCAACCCAAGGAGAAGAGAGGGAAAAACCAAACTTTCCTTTTTGGCGTTTTGCACATTAGTCCTTTAACTATTAAACACTAATGTATATTGTTAAATACTTTTAACGGTCGTTTACTAAAACACTATTTAAACATTGTTTACGTATTAACGTGTGCGTCCCTTTAGGCTCGAATATAATTTCCGAACATATATTATTTGTACATAGTCATACTCTGACATAACTTCTAATAACTCATTTGTAAAAATGCAAGATCATGTGCATGAAGGAAAAGAACTACATGTGTGAATGTGCAATTGTGTCGTCACTAAATGTTTTGGTGTGATTGAAATCTTTTTGGCTAGCTAGATTATTTCTACTTCTATTAAAATACTTATATAAACTAAAAATAAATATGCTTTAACGAATATACACTTTCGGCGACGACTTGTGTCATTGCAAAACATGTGGGTCCAACGATCAAAGACAAAAACTTGTGTTTAAAGGGTCGGTCTCATGGACTTTTAATGTCGTCCATAAAAAGATCCGTCGCTATTGAAATTGATGTAGTGATATTAGATTGTTAGTAAATGTAGTTATTGAGATTTTTTAAAAATTTGTACATTTAAAAAATGACATTTGTTTTGAGACGGAGAGAGTCGAATAAGTTCATTTAGCACTACGCGTTAAACATATATAAGTGTTTTCATAAAAAATGAAATTTTCAAACAAGAAAACTATATTAGAGGATACAATGGAAGCCCAAATGGGTTGGGTCGATTAAGGTTTTAGCGTTTTTATTATGTTGTATGTTGCCTTATAAATACATATCAATAATATAATATTTCTCACGGGTTTTCATTATTCAACATGGTATCGGAGCGGGTCTGATCCTCAGACCTAAGTGGCTGAGTTGAGCCACTTCTTTTATGCCACCTCGTCAAACTCTATCCGTCACTATTTATCCATTCTTCAAAACAAAAAATGTCTATGTTTTGCCTTTATTTTTGTTTCTTTTATTAGTCTCCGCTTGCTGTCGGATGTCATCATCAAAATTAATTATTTGCTTTACTGCTATTGCTTTGCTACCGCTTTGTTTTGTTTTTGCCGCTGCAGATAAAAATTTGTCTCCGCTTGCTGTTGAAGGTCTTCATCAACAAAACTTTTATTGTTTATTGTTTATTTAGTTTTCTCATCCAATTCGAGCTTTCACGATTTCGCCGCTCGGATTGTGGAGGGGTATTAGAGGATATAACGGCCCAAATCCGAATGTGGGTTAGGTCGATTACGATTTTAAAGTTTCTAGTATATTCTATTTTACCCTATAAATATATATCAATAATATAATACAACAAACTATATAATGTTGGAATTTGTAGACATAAAGACCATATTAACTATTAATAAATACGAGTACGCAGCGGAATATAAACACGTATGATCTTCATATAGTCATATAATTAACATAACAAGAAAGTAAAAGAAAACGTGTACCTTTTAGCAATTCTTCAATCAAGAAACAATAAAGATCAAAGTATGATCTCTCTACGGATTTGTACACAATACGTTCTTAGCAATAGAGTATGCTAGTAATAATAGTGTTAAACAATCGCCTTTGGAAAACCTTGAATCAAATCAACACAAGAAACTATGTTTCTTGTTTCCTTGCCGTCGAACAAAGCAAAACCGAACACCCCTATAAATGGTTTTGGTCGATCAAGCACAAAGAGAAATAAAGAGAGATTTAGGGATATCTCTAACTAATGAATCCTTAATCTCTATTTATAACCTTCTCAATACTTAGTCAACAAGCAAAAGCCCACCTCCTTTGGGTTGGGTTTATTTGGCCGGTTAGAGCAAAAGGGAAGGGGCATAGCCCACTTTCCTTTTTCTCGATTTTCCTTTAAAGTCCTTATTGTTGTAACATTCTGTATTTTCAGGTCATTTACGACGTCATCTATTTTACTAATTATATTTTTTTTTTCGTACACGTTTACTTTTAATTCTTATTATATAGTAAAATCGCGTAAACTAAAATCAACAATTAACGTAAACGGACACCAAACGAATTAAAGTTTACGTCAAACAATCATTATATTATTATTACTAAAGTAATAATTAACTTATTATGTTTTATTTTTATCGGTTACGTAAAACATTTACGTTTCGCGATAAATTACGTTTAAGTATTCTCGGAACCACACAAATAAATCTACGCTTCAACAAATAACAACTTTTATTTCTAATGACCAAAGTTTATAAAACATTACCCTTATACATATAATGGGACGCCCCAATTACTAGGAAATAACTAACATAAACCTTACAAGTCTTATACTTTACTTTTAACTTACAACAAATAAATCAAAGTGATACTTGCACTTTATACTTTCACATTTACAAGTATATTTTCATTTTACTTTAAGAAATATCTAGCAACACACCTCCTTAAATCCATGGGATGATGTCCTCATTTGGAAACATAAAAACACAACATTAATCACAAGGACCAAGTACTTCCCTAAAAACCATCATGGTGTTTTTATGAATCTAGTCTTGATCTCATCTAAGTCCAAGAAGTATATAAGGAAAGTAGCTAGTAAGAAAGAACACACACTCTTCATTTCTAAGGTGAAAGTTCACAAAATCTCTTCTCCATCCTCCTCTCTAGCTCACGGCAACATAACACCCCTTTACATAATCCATACAAATTTTTCTTCAACATTTACAAGCCATCACACATCATTTCTAAGATATACTAAGGTGTTTGCAAGTTTTGGTTAACCATTTACAAGTATTGAAGCAAAGAATGGAAGATTAGGGTTTAGGGTTTCAAGATCTTGCAAGCTATGGTTTATAATCTAAAAAAGGGTCTAGATTGTGTTGGTTATCATATTGCATCACTCTAAGGTTATCTAAAACTCTTTATGTCTATCATTTATCATTTTATGTGTTTACGTGTTCTATGTAGTAAAATCACCACTAGGATACTTTTAAACATGTAAAAAGAGTTTTTACTTGTGATCATCATTTTGTACACTTTTACATATGCTATGATGTTGGTAATATCATGTTAAAATAGATTTATAAGTGTTGTACACTCTTAGTTTAAGTATAAAAAGTTCAAGTATAAACTTGTAGTTAAAAAGTATATAAAAACAAAGTTATATAAATAAACCCCAAAAGATATATAGGGGCTGTTTTGATTCGTGTATGATAACAGACACTTTATGATTTATAAAGATAGTACACTTCATGACGATTCCAAAAAGGTAAGAAACTCGAAAAACCGATTTATAACGAAAAAGATACGACAAATATACGTTTTACGTTAATACCGGGTTTTATAAAATAAATTTTATAAAAAGTTACTGTTCATCAGGGACATTAATTTATGAAAACATCATTAATATGATAAAAAATTTTAAAAAAAGACGTGCTCGAAAGAATCGCTAAAAACGGATCTATAACGAATAAGTTACGACATTTACGAGATTTACGATAACTAAATCTATAAAAATAAATATATAACTGTTATAAACAGTAAAAATCACTATTCATCAGAAAACTCAGATTTTGAAAATGTTATATTTTGATAACTCGTCTTAATACGAAGGCGTGGACATAAGAAACGAAAGAAACAGACTTAAAACGAGAAAGTTACGCTAGTTTTACTAAAGTATACTTATAAACGTTTTTACTTTATAAATATGATTTCACTAAAACGATTAGATGGTGATGTAGCTATATAGAATTATATGTGGTATTAGTTAATCAAAGTACTATATTACTAGGGAGTTTCATAATGAGGCCTCTTCGGGGTGGCGTATCGACGAGTTGTTGGATTTACGATTTAAAGTGTCCTAGCTCCTCATACGTCACTACATGACCTCTTAATTATGATAGCCCGAACGATAGTATGATGAGCTATACGACCTATAAATAATCAAAGTGTTTAGTACTTATACGACCTATATTGGATTAGGTTGCCTTCGGATTCCTTCGTGACGCATTTTTCTATTGTGAATACTTGTTGATTACCATTCACTCGAGGTGAGTTCATAGCCCCCTTTTTACTACGTGATTGTTTTACAAAATCTACGGGGTGAATTACATTGCTTGTTTTACTATTGGACACAAGTGTTTTTCTAAGTGTTTTCAAAGTGTTTACAAAGTGTATGCTATCCAGATTACTGCCTGAATATTATTGCTAAGTTACCTTATTGCCGTGAAGTCCCTATTTATCATGAACCGTTAATTGCTATTGTAGTAAGCGCGAGTGTTGTGGATAGATCTATCGGGACTGACAATCCCCACCTTTCCTTGGGTCACTAGTTTGATCAAGGTGCATTTAACATTGAGAGGTGTTAGGTTGTTGGCAAGCATCCTATATTCTGATTGGGGCACAAATCTAGTTAAGGCTTCGGGGTCATGAGCTTAGTGCAATAATAAACGTTTTGGACTTCTGAATGTGTTTCAGAGTCTACTATTACTTCGATCTTGTGGTCCACCCTTTTTACCGATAAACCTATGATTTCACTCAACCTTTGTGTTGACTTTTAGCATGTAATTTCAGGTCCTAGGGTATGAAGATTGGACGGGAGCCGTGGCGGATATCAATGAAGACGGATTCTGTGTTTTATCTAAAGTCTATGCAACTTTTATTATCTTTAAAAACTTAAGTCATCTTTTGGTATTATGAAGCTTTTTGTTTAATTAAATATGTACTTGAAATGTTTATGACTTTTAAAACATATGGGACCTAATGTATGAACTCTGATATTTTGCTATGGCATCGAATGAAATCTTATCTTAAAACGTCCATTTAAGGTCGTTTCCTATATCTTGATTGTTGTACTTTGACGTAGCACCGCATTGTTACCATTCCGCTGCATACCAGAATTTGGGGGTGTTATAACTGTTTAACATATAATTAATTATATCTAAATATATTTAATTAACTATTACCAACGAATTACGTGTGCATCTCCATAGGCTCAAAACGAGACCGGACATATATTATTTATATGTACATTCCTTCATATAATACAACTTAATCTAATATATCTGTAGGAATATGTCCATTGTATAAAACGTATATGTCCGGAATATTATTTGAGCCTAAGGGGACGCACACGTTAATACGTAAACAATGTTTGACTAGTGTTTTAGTAAACGATAAATAAATATTGGTCGGTTAAACGTTAAGGGACTAATAGTAAATAAACCGAAGAATGAAAGGGTTCGGTTTACCCTTCCATTCTCCTAGTCGGTTACTAATCACATT
This sequence comes from Tanacetum coccineum, assembly GCA_026074375.1. Taxonomy (NCBI): domain Eukaryota; kingdom Viridiplantae; phylum Streptophyta; class Magnoliopsida; order Asterales; family Asteraceae; genus Tanacetum; species Tanacetum coccineum. Next base: position 10,313 of record BQNB010112372.1, read on the forward strand.
CCATGTGGGATTAGGAGATAAAGGCTATAAATATAGGTTTTGGTTTTCATTATTCACAAGTCTTGAAAAACCTAAAAACCTAAAAGAATTGTCCTTGTGTTCCTAGTAATCGACCGCCCCATTAAACCCTTTAGGGTTTTCGGTTTTTCCTCTCCCTCTTATACCGATCGAACGAACACCCTTTTAGGGTTGTTTGTGTCGATCGTTTACCATCACTGCCGTGGTGATTCGTGTGTTGACTGATTAGACGAAGAGGTAATCGTTTCTAAACACTTTACTAGTACTAGCATTCTTCATTGTTTGCTAAAACAGATGTGTGTGGAAGATTAAGAGATCTTACTTAAGATCTTGGTGTTTCGCGGTGACATATACACACCGTATTAGAAGACGGTGTTTACGGTATACCTTTAACGGTGTATCGTTTTGTGCTAAAAAGGTATCACTTCTTCTATTCTGTTCAGGTTAATTATTCTACATGTTATCTTTATTCCGTTGCGTACTCGTGTTAATTAATAAGTTAATTAGATTGTAAAACCCAACAGTGGCATCACGAGCCATCGTGTAGAATCTTTAATTACAAGGAATAAAATTGGACAAATTAGGGTTTCGTGATTAATTTTAATGCCCCGGTGGGCGGTTTTTGTTAAAAAGATTTGATCTTGACGGTTAATAAAATTAATTAGACGAGATCTAGGTTGTATGCAATTTTATATAAAACTTGATGTATTAATTGTTAATAGTTTTAAGTTTTGTTAATTGTTAATGGAGATCCATGATAAAATCATGCAAATTTATCATGGATTGATATTAGATATTTAAATCTTGTTAATTTGTTAAAAGGATTTGGTTTAAATATGATCAAGATTCGCATAATTTTAAATATTTTCTTAATTGGTAAGATCCATGATTCAAGAATTCGGGAAGACCCTTATTATTGAATTAATGGGGCCTAAAATAGTTAAAAGATTTATGTGCTATGTGGTATTTATTTATATAAGGCTTACGCAATCGATTAATTCGATGTATGTGGCCGGAGTCATTGGATGAAGGAGCCTTATGTGAATAAATACATTATTTAATTATTAGATAATTAGGATCATATTTAATGTTTGCATGCCTTAATTGTTAAGTGATTTTAAATAAATGTTATTTAGTTTAGTTGATGTTTATATGTTTTATTTTAAGTTCTTGACTTGTGAGAAAATAAAAGGGTTTTTCGAAAAACAAATATAAACATGACTAATGATTATCGAAATTAGATTTATTATGGACTATATAATGCAAAAAAGTCAAAAGTGGATTCGGCTTACATCTGATATAAAATCTTCCATGATTAGACTAGCAAATTATAGTTCATAAAGTGTTTTCAAAATTAAAAGTTTTTTTATGAATAAAACTAGACGCTATGGACTCATGGGAAGTACGGATCATCCACTAGAACAAACTATAAGAGAAGTTTAAGGTGGAGTGGTCAACATTCCTAAAGAATTCAGGTTTTTAATACGCTTTGCGCTGACCTGATTCTCCGCTTCTTTGTGTTCGATTGGAGTTACCGTGAATGATGGCATGTCACTACAGTGCCATTTTTTTTGAAAAAGACATAACTCTTTAGATTTGAAAACACGTTGAATCGTCAACTTTTTAAGGTCTCACTATTTTCGTATAAGATACGATGATAATAGGTGATACCGTAATAATAACTAAATTGAGTAAAAGTTTTTATTAAAATCAATGATACGAAGATGTATGCATGCTTCTTCGTACATATTTGACACGTCAAATAAAATACCCTTTTTCAACTAAGTTATTGCCTTCCAATTTGTAAAAACACTTGTTGATTGCTCTTTACTATGCGTGAGACGTGTGTAGATTTGCAATCGCAAGGTAATTATACGCTTTTCCGTGAGACGGTGAGTGTTACATAATTACTGTTTTTGATTGGACGACTTAGCATTGTTGTGGTTAGACATGTTAACACGCTGCATAGATGGGATGCAACATGCTTACTAGATCTTATTGTAATAAAGTAAGTCCCATATAGTTTAGGAATTACAATAGCTGTGAATTATCAATCATTGATTACCTTTTGAATACACCATCACTAGCCGATAAACTAATGTGGTGAGGGTATGTCAAGTAGGGTCCTAACCTTAGAAAATTAATTGTGTATTTAATTAAACGTGGGTAGTTAATTTTCTTCAAGGACTATTATCGAAAATACTAATTCTTGAACTTTACTATGTTTGTAAATGGCACTACCTGTCTAAAACATAAACCATTCGGCTTTCAGGCTGATGTTTGAAATTTCTGGAAACAATTAAAATGACTGGTTTTGTCAACTTAAGATGGTCTTGAGAGCTGAAAGGAAATTGTTTGTCATTGAACAGCTTATTTCTCTTGCTTCACCTACCAATTATGAGTACTTGCGCAGTGGAATGCGGTATATGATTCATAATGAGGTGGCTTGTCTTATGCTCGGATGTATGACTCCTGAACTTTAAAGATAAATTCTAAAATTCCTCACATTATGAAATGCTTGAGTAGCTTAAATCCATGTTTGAGAAACAAGCTGGAGTGGAGTAGTTTGACCTAATCCAAACTTTCCATGCTTGCAAATAGGATGAGAGAAAACCAGATGGCCCATATGTCATTAGATGAAGAATTATGTGAATCTGGAATGTCTTGGTTATGTGCTCCTACAAGAGCTTAAGTGTTGGTTTAATCATGAATGGCCTCACTACAATAAGCATAACATAAGGAAGACAGTTGGTGAACTACATGCTATGCTTATTAAGTATGAAAAGGGTTTACTTAAAAAGGCTGAAACACCACAAGTAATGATGATTAAAGGTGGTAAAATCCAGAAATCCAATAAGAAATCGCTTAAAGCAAAAGGCAAAAATAAGGTTAATGGAAAGGGAAAGGATAAGAAGGTTTATATCCCTAAGCCTAAAAACCCTAAGCCTACTGCTATGGAGCACCCAGCTAAGGATGATGCCTGCCACCACTGTAAGGAGGTAGGACATTGGAAAAGGAACTGTCCTGTTTACCTTGCTGAGTTGATTAAGAAGAAGAAGCAAGTTGGCACTGCCAGTTCTTCAGATGTCTTCATAATAGAATTATTTTCTTTTCCTACTAAATCCTGGGTGTATGACACCAGTTGTGGTACTCATATTTGTAACACAAAATATGGTCTTGGAGGAGTAAGAAAGCTGAAACAAGTAGAAGCTGTTGGAAGTTTTGACTTAGTTTTACCTAATGGCCTTGTGATTTGTTAAGACAATAGTCATTATGCACCTTCTATAACTAAAGGTGTTGTTTCAGTTCACCGTTTGGTAGAAAATAGATTTGTCCAGTGTTTTACGGATTTTGGAATTTCAGTTTCTAAGAACAATGTGTTTTATTATAATGCTATTCCCAGTAATGGTATTTATGAAATTGATATTCATAATCTTGTACCAAATGTTAATTCTATTGTTAGCACTAAAAGAGCCAAACACTATTTGGACTCTACTTATCTATGACACTGCCGTCTTGCTCATATAAGTAAGAAACGTATTGAAAAGCTGCAACAAGAAGGGCTTTTAAAATCAACAGATGACAAGTCATTTGATCAATGCGTGTCTTGTTTATTAGGTAAGATGACAAGGAAATCCTTTCCACATCGTCCCGAAAGGGCGACTGATCTTCTTGGAATAATACATACGGATGTGTGTGGTCCACTTAGACATGTGTCAAGACAAGGTGCTAGCTACTTCATTACATTCACGGATGATTATAGTCGTTATCGTTATGTTTAACTTCTTAAACATAAACATGAGGTCTTTGAAACGTTCAAGGTGTTTAAAAATGAAGTGGAAAATCAACTCTGGAAGACAATCAAGGCTCTTTGATCAGATCGAGGTGGTGAATATATAAGCCAAGAGTTTAAAGATTATCTTAAAGCTTGTGGAATTGTCCAACATCTTACTCCTCCTTACACACAGCAACACAATGGGGTGTCTGAAAGGAGAAATCGTACTTTGTTAGACATGGTTCGATCTATGATTAATCTTACTACTCTGCCTTTATCCTTTTGGGATTATGCTCTAGAGTCTGCAACACGCATTCACAATATGGTTCCAACCAAGAAGGTTGATAAGACTCCATATGAATTATGGTATGAAAAAGTTCCAAATCTGTCTTACTTAAAGGTCTGGGGATGTGAGGCACTTGTGAAGCGGGATACGCCTGACAAACTTCAACAAAGATCTATTAAGTGTATCTTTATAGGATACCCAAAAGAAACAATGGGTTACTATTTTTACTTCCTACCTGAAAACAAAATAGTTGTTGCGAGGTATGCTGAGTTCTTTGAGAAAAATCTCATAACTCAAGAAGTCAGTGGGAGGGACATGGATCTTGAAGAAATTCAAGATGAAGATACATCACCTTTTGAAATCACTAGCGAAATTCCTATGGAGGTTGAAGGTTTCGAACCACCTCAAGAGGAAGATATTTTGATTCGTAGGTCTGAAAGGACACGTCGAGCTCCAAATCGTTTAAGTCTAAATGTAGAAGCGAAGGAGCATAGTCTAGGGGATCTTAATGAACCCACTAGCTATAAAGCCGCGATGTTAGATTCTGAATCTAATAAGTGGATCGATGCTATGAATGCGGAAATACAATCCATGATGGACAATATGGAATGGGTCCTGGTCGATCTTCCTCCTGGTTGTAAGACTGTTGGGAGTAAGTGGATTTTTAAGAAAAAGACTGACATGGATGGTATTGTACACACCTATAAAGCTCGTCTTGTAGCAAAGGGTTATACTCAAATGTTCTCACTCGTCGCTGACATTAGAGCTATTAGGATTCTCATATCTATAGCGACATACTATGATTTTGAGATATGGCAAATGGATATAAAAACAGCCTTCTTAAATGGTTATCTTGATGAATACATTTATATGGTACAACCTGAAGGTTTTGTTGATCCTAATCATCCCAGAAAAGTATGCAAGCTTCAAAGATCCATTTATGGTCTTAAGCAAGCCACAAGAAGCTGGGATAAAAGATTTGATGAGGAAATCAAAAGGTTTGGATTTGCTCAAAATCTTGATGAGCCATGTGTATATCTTTACAAACAAATAAGGATGTTGATTAAACACATCTCTCATTCATGTATTGCGCTCTATATGGAAGCTTGTCACAGCGGGAGCATTTTCGAGAGACTTCTCCCAGATGACATGAACATATATGTTATGACAGCATCAAATCCAGTAGAAAGTAGTTATGCAGCTTACTGTAATCTCCCGTTAGGTTATGACGTTTGGTTGGGAGATAGATTTAGTGTAGCTTGGATGGAGGATAGGTGATAAGTTTATCTATTTTTTGTATTTGTCTTCTGGTTTATGGTTAAGGCTCTTGAATTTAACTTGTTTAATTTTTTCACTAGTGAAACACATGACCGAAGGAGCAGATCTATAGAGGAGCAGTATAATGAGGTTCGAGAATCGAGATAAAACTTTATACTCTTTAAATTTTAAAATTTTGCATATGATATGTGATGTATTTTTTATTTTAGATTAAAGGAGGGTTGTTTACTCGTATAGGTGAAAAGGAGAACCTATGGTTACTTTTGGGGTTCTCGTGTAATGGAATATGGTTCAAAACACTTGAAAAAAGAAAGTATGTCTTTGTATCAAGGATTCAATCCACGACCTTTGAACCTATCACATGCCACCAATATCCTAATGGTAAGCCTCTTGGGAGATTAATTGCTAGCAGATACACTCGATTTCACTACCCAAATTTATAATCATTTGTCTTGTTTCACTACATATTTTTGTTCTCTTCTTTCAAGAATTAATGATTTTTGTTTCTGTTTTTCTGCAGGTATGAGGAATTGAAGTAATGTGGAGACGGGGTCTGATGCTTTGTTTTAATTTCTATGTGTTTGCTTGGCAGATTAGTATTTGGTAATGACTCTTTGTCAAAAATTTTCATATGCGATTCATGGTTACTTTGTTTTCTGAGTTAATTGACTATAGACTTGTCATCATTTGGGTAGTGGTCCAAAATGATTATTTCAATGTAATCCGTAGTTAAATATGCATGTCTTGTGAAGGTCTTCTGTAGTGATAATAACACAATGGCAAGGTTATAGACAATCGATATAATTATGGCTTATATATGGTTGTTATTAGTACATTTCATATTCTTATCAACCATACCGGATTGGTGATTAAAGTTAAAGGTGAAGACATTTCCCCTTCTATTCAATGCTTGTCCAGGTTGCGATTGCTGGATTTCCAGGCCTTGGTCTATTGTTGATAGGAGTGTCTCTTACGGTGTAGCTTTGTTTTATTTGGTCTTAGTTGGGCTTTTATTTTCTTTTTTTTTGAACGACAATTTTATTAAACTAGCAAGAAGCTAAAAAAGAGACGATTACAATATATTGTTACAAGAAGTTATTGGATCATAAATCCAAACAAACCATTTAGGCGTTAAAGAGGCTTTTATTTTCTTGCCCTATGTTCTTGTGCCTCGCTAGTATTCCTTTGTACTTTCTTGTCTTAGCTCTTTCTTAGAGCGTTCTTTCTAATATGTAATCTACTAATACTTTGTTTTTTTAATAATTCTATGTAGTCTAATTTTCATTTTAATTTTATGTATTCTAATTTGCAGTTTTTAAAATTTTGTGTATTGGACTTAAATAGCAGCATTCTACTAATACTTTTATTTTTTTTAATCAATCGAGTAGTATGTAATATTGATTTTAATTTATGAAATAAAAAAAATCATAAAAACATGATTACATTTCAAAACAAAATCTTTTAAAAACATAACACATTTATTTAAAGTCAAACAACAAATATTTTTAAAACACTTTCAGATTCCCCCCAATTTTTTGTTATTTCACATTCAAAATCATTAAAAAAACCAATTTCATTCCTTATTATCTTCGTCACAATTCAAATATTTATAACTTATCAACTTTGAAATAGATTTTATATAAGCTCGAATCGCTTCTATACGTTTATATCTATATCTATATCTATATTACATATTACGCAATTACCACTTAATGTTTAATGTTGAAAGTTGAAAAATTAAAAATCTATATATGGAAACAATAAACTTTTATTATTATTTTCATTTGTAACCTATATTATTTTCATTCAGTTTAAAGAGTGTTTATTCGGTTTAAATAGATTTTAACCTATGTTTAGAAACCAGGTCTCTAATCGACCCGGTCGAGCCACCCGGGTTACCCCAGTTTAACCGGTTCGACCACCGGGTATCGAAAACCGGCGGGTCTCGAAAACCGGGTTGACCCGGGTCACTTCAACCCGACGGGTCTAACCGGGTTTCGAAGATATAAAACCCGGTTTAATTTTACCCGTTTTTCGACTGAAATGGTTACAACCGCCATTCAAAACAGGTTTAAAACATTGTATTTAATCCCAATCTTTACTTTAATTATATTTTGTTTATAACCTATACACTTTTTTATATATGAAGATTGTCTATGAACAACTATTAGCACGTCTCTACATAAATGTGAAGTTGAGAGAGTTTGAGTTAAAACTGTGTTCAGCATTGTAGTTAGACACACGCGACTAAACATCCCAAGTGCTCGTGAGTTAATACCAGAGACCTAGTACCCCTCATGCGCTAATAGTCCGTTCTAGCATCGACTCATTTCGAACCATAATTACAAAAAACATCCAAGTCACATACCTACACACTAATACATGATCCATTCTCTAACTTTTCTGTATCTCTTAACATTATATAACTTACGACTGTGTTTCAAGCCATAATAATACAATATTACTTGCAATAGCACAAGGGAATGAATGTTATCGGGCCATGAGAAGCAAGTAATGTAGAAGTGAAAGTATGTATTTATTCTGTCAAATATTATTGTTCAACAAAGCTGAAGGATCCACAGTGACCACCGGCTAAATAACGAGGATTATGCATTTTAATAGCCTCAAGGCTTCCGCCAATGAAACGGGTAGTCATATAGTTGTTATAAGTAAAAGTAGTTATATGTTTGTAAAACATTATTTAATAACCTGAAATTGAAATTCGTGTATTTGATAACAATCTTAAACATGAATTTTAAACAATCTAAACTTGATATTCTTTAAAAACAATTATACGTCTTGTAGGGTAAAAACCAAATTGTTGTTTGTAGAATTGCCAAATAGGAACTCAGAGAAATAAAGAAAAAAATGTTACAACAGCGATGTGTAAAACACTTATTACAGGTAAATGACTTATTTGTAGACAATGTCGTTTGTAGAATTGTCATGGTTTCCCGATTGGGCGAGCATGTCCAAGTTGTTTACCACTGAAAAGCCCAAATTGGATGAATTTTGTGCTCTGCCACAAGTAAAATACATCAAACTTTTATTCCTTGTAAAACTTGTGTCTGTACAACTTATTGAAAAATACTTAGTGATTGACTTTACTCGTATGCTGGTGCACTTGGAGGCAAGTAGCTTATTTTCTCCGAAGGCTTTGAATTACCAAAAATAGTGGTGAAAGCCAATAAGTGTGCATGTCTTGCAAATAATCAATCATACTCTCAGCAGCAGTCCGGTCAATCGTCCCCTCGATCTCCAAAAGCATATCAAAGCAGTCATGCTCCTCATTAGCCTATTTCATCATTTCAAGATACATGATATGGTCCAATAGTGGGACTTCTAGTCACTCAACCACCGACTACAATCCTGGTGGTAATTATCAGATAGACTGTTGCTTGCGTTAAGACTTGTGATACGGCAATAGACATGTTGCTTGGTTAAGACTTGTGATACGGCAGGTAAGTCATTAAACCATTAAAAGATCAAAAGTTGGTTGGTTTAGACTTTAGATAGTTATTTTTAACCTTGTAGTATTTTTTTAACAACAGTAGTTAAAAAAAGTTACCTGCCGTAAACTGAGTTCCCAGTAGTTAGGTGGTAATAAATGGCTACATTCTTCTTCGTCTACGGAATGTGAAACCTGAGTTTTAAGTTGGCTAATTCAGTAATTTGATCAAACAATTGGTTTGCATTAAAAATAAAACAAACCTGACGTGCCTGAGATGAAGTGGATATGATGCGGGGTGAGCATAAGTAGCATAGTAGCGCTATGAAGGTGCGATGAGTGTTCATCGAATTCGAGCCCCTAAACTTAACATTGTGAAAATGCTGGTCGTCTGTTTTTGGCCCAAGATATTCTCAAACTAAAATTGCTTTTGCAAATGAAAAGATAAAAATTGTACAGTAGGTATTAGGTTTTGTTTCAGTGCAATGAATATGGTGGGCATGCTTTTTTATATGGGTTTTGCTTAACTCTACCCACCGGACAGAGGTTAAAGTGTATCATAAACATTCAGAATTAACCAGAAAATGAAATAAATACTCATTAGGAAAGTTTGTGTATTAAATACACTTTAAACTCTGCCCACCCGGCAGAGTTTGGCAAAACCCTTTTTATATATATAGTTAGTAAATTAGTAAATTCTTCTATATTTGGAATGGATTTTAAGATAACTAAGTAAATCAGTGATATTCTACGTTAAAGGTAAAAAACATTTTTGAATTTACCAATTTTAACAATTATATGTCTCAAAAACTGTTGTGGGATATATATGAGGTGTCGAGGTTTCACAGCTGCACCTGATCCCGAAACGTCACACCGAGGAAGCAAGTCGAATTCGAACACGTAAAATTAAACTTGTAGTATGTGTGAAAAAGATGGTCAATTATCTTATAGGTATCGATTGAGTTAAAGATTGTTTTGCAATGTCTTATAGTTTTTTCAAATGTTTTTTGCACATTAGTTGTTTAGTTTAGTTTTTAATCAAGATGATATGTTGTACTAATAGGATTGCAATCGAGTGAGTTTGAACTCGGCGTGAAATATAAAAGGTAGGCTCGAGCTCGGCTCGATAGCTCGACGAGCTTTAATCATCCAGACTTGAGCTCGGCTCAAGTAAGATTCGGATAATTAAGGCTTGAGCTCGGCTCGAAAAGCTCATCAATGAACATTGCATTCGATAGCGAAAATTATCAATAAAATCAAAAAAAATACACGATGAACTTATGAAAGAGATAGTCTAGTCACTAATCATAAGCACCCAAGCTCATCACCACGAAAGTATAAGTGCAATTCACTGCAATAGGTAGATGGAAAACTGAATATGAGTATCTATTTACAGATCAAGAAGAATTTCCCAACTTTCACTATGCAATAATCATTATGCAAAACTTATTTAATTGGCAGCAAGCATGCGTATGAAAAAAAAAGGAGAGGCTATTTAGGGTTTTTGATGGTGAGTGTTTATGGCTCTGATTACCATATTAGAATATGATAATTCACCATTGAAGGCTAATTGATTTGCTTCCCTTACAATTGATAACAACTATCCTATATATAAGATACAAAAGATCATTCTAGAATCATTACTATGGGCTTAGGCCCAATACAAATTAATGACTAATAAATATACTTTGAATGTTGACTTGACTTGAATATTCAATGTTGACCGTTGACTTTGAATGCTGACCGTTGACTTTGAATGTTGACTTGATTTATACATGGTTAATAAGGTTGTGTTTTGTTCTTGTTTTTCCTTAATCGGCTGGAACTACACTCCTAAAAGTGGTTGGAAAACTTACTTGCATGGCAAGTAATGAGGGATATATAAGGAGGCTTTGAGTCATTGTTTTCATATACCTGAAAAACCAAAAATATATATCGTCTTTGTTTCCTTTTGCTCGACCAGTTTTAAACCCTCACAAGGGTTTCGGTGACTTGGTTTTCTTTCTAGTTCGATCACAAAAAACCCACAAAGGGTTTCGGTGGTGGTGTGGTTCGACTCTAAGAACAAGAGTTATTCGGTTTGCTTGATTGTCAAGATTCGTTGATCGTTTGCTAATACACTACTAGTACTAGCATACTTCATTGTTTGCTAAGAACGTATTGTGTGTGGAAGCTTAGAGAGATCTTACTTTAGATCTTGGTGGTTTCGCGTGTGACATTATACACACGCGTATATAGAAGACGGTGTTTACGGTTACCTTTAAACGGTGTATCGTTTCGTGCTAAAAGGTATACTTCTTCTATTCTTGTTAATTAATGTATTCTACATGTTATCTTTATTCCGCTGCGTACTCGTGTTAATTAATATGGTTAATTAGATTGTAAAACCCAACAGTGGCATCACGAGCCATCGTGTAGAATCTTTAATTACAAGTAATAAAATTGGACAAATTAGGGTTTCGTGATTAATTTTAATGCCCCGGTGGGCGGTTTTGTTAAAAAGATTTGATCTTGACGGTTAATAAAATTAATTAGACGAGATCTAGGTTGTATGCAATTTTATATATAAAACTTGATGTATTAATTGTTAATTAGTTTTATGTTTGTTAATTGTTAATGGAGATCCATGATAAAATCATGCAAATTTACCATGGATTGATATTAGATATTTAAATCTTGTTAATTTGTTAATGGATTTGGTTTAAATCTTGTTAATTGTTAAGAAGGCGTCATGGGTTAATTGGAACAAGGTGATTGCTCCTAAAGAAAAAGGCGGTCTTGGAGTTTCGAGCCTTTACGCTTTAAGTAGAGGGTTGATGTTCAAATGGGTTTGGAGATTTATATCTCAAGGATCTTCGCTATAGGCTAGAGTTATCAAAACTGTTCACGTGGCTAATGGTAATATTGATATGGTTAGGAAAGTTGGCGTTAAATCTTGTTGGGCAAATATTGTCAATGAGATTAACGTATTGTCTAACAAAGGAATTAACTTGATGAAGTATTTGAGAATCAGATTGGGGAATGGTGATTCCACACTCCTTTGGGACGATC
>BQNB010112373.1:274-22168 GCA_026074375.1 Tanacetum coccineum
GTTTTAGCGTTTCACTGGAAATTCTATTATATGCTTATTTACGTTTAATAACCTATTTCCCATTTTTTTGTGCAGAAAGACGCTGATGACAAGATCAAGGAAGGAACCTTGAATCTTGATGATGGCACTGATGCCATGACAGTTGTGTTTGGTAAGGAAAAAGGAGGTTATGCAAGAGGCGTGGGAAGTGGAGTCACATATAAGAAGTATTTTGATCTTCCTCGCAGCAGACAAGCAACTGACGAAAGAATTGAGTTACTTCAAACTCAGCTTGATAATGAGAGACGAGAGCGTCAAGAAAAAGATACATTGGTCAAGAAATTGTCTACCGAGATGAAAGAAAAGGATGTATTGGTCAACAAATTGTCCAATGAGATGTCAGAAACCAAGGGAATGCTTAGTCAACTGATGAATCAGTTGACTGCACAAGGGGTGCAGTTGAATTTGTCATCTCCTTTGCAAGTACCCTCAGATGTAAGCCTTTTTTATGTTGTTTTCATTTCCTAATGCTAACACCACTGATGCTAATGATAGCAGGCAATGAACATAAACTGAAGAGTCAATGTATTTCTTAATTTATATTGCAGGTGACTCCAGTGGCGCGCATTAATAATATAGATAGCAGCGCTTATGAGGCGGACGGAACTCAGTCAAGTGTTGTTGTACGTGATAAAGATGCGAGAATTCAGAAGAAGTCTAATGGGCTTGTAATTTCGGAAAATGGAATGGAAGCAATGGTAAGTAATAAAACATCCCCCTTTGATTTTTGAATTTTACATGCATGACTAATGTAAAGTGTTTTATATATACATATAGGAACCTGTTAAAACTGTTGGAACTAAGAAAACGCCTAAGTCACGACGAAACGGGTCTCCAGATTCCCAACCAAAAGGAAATGTGTCTACAACACAAGAACTACCAACAGTATGTATTTCAACATGTGTCTTGTTATTCTTTTCTTTAAATACTTTCTGATATATACATGCAAAAATTCTTTTTTTAGACATTTAAGTGCAAACTGTGGTGCTTAAAGAAATCAAATACTGTTGCTTTTGGTACCGTATACAAGGCTGATGGAAAACAAATGTTGCATAACCAAGAACTCCCAAATGATTGCTACAAAGTGTCAATTGATGAATCGGTAGTGGATGCAGCATGCGTACCGGAGGTAAATAATGGGTTAAAAACAGTTAAGGATGGCGTAGGTGGTTTCTTTGCATGGCCAAAGAATCAAGTTGTTATTGAAGAAGATAAGGTACATACATGTCTTTTTTCAACCTACATACATATAATTCTTCATATTAAATTCAATGTTTGATAAAAGTGTCTTTTGTTTACTCTAGGTTACACCACCAACTACGATACAAAAGATTAGCGACGACAATTCTGCACCAAAATTACAACACTTGAAACGCAAAAGTTATGTCTCTCGTGAAACCATGCAAAGGCAAGCTAGGACGGCGAAGAGTCAAAAGTCTTTAAATTATGGTAGTTGAGAATTTGATTATGTACGACATTACAATTCTAAATTTGGTTCAGTTATATACATTTGAGTTTTAATTAATTTGAAATTGGTTTTTGTTTTTAATTTTGTTTTATATATATATGCTATAATGACACAAATTATTGATTTGTTATATGTGACTAAAATCCACAATTAGTCACTCTTTGTTTAATTCGATGTGTGACTAAATATTACAAAATGCCACACAAACTAAAAATTCATGTGACCATTGGATAACAATAGTCACACTTATTAACACTTTTGGCCACTTTATGTTTAATTGTGTGTGACTAAATACCCAAAACAAACATGATTTGTGTGACTATATATTACAAAAGGTCACACAAACTAAAAATTCATGTGACCATTGGATAACAATAGTCACACAAAATACACATATTTTCACTTTAAACATCATATAGTCACACTTATTAACACTTTTAGCCACTTTATGTTCAATTGTATGTGATTAAATACCCAAAACAAACATGATTTGTGTGACTATATATTACAAAAGGTCACACAAACTAAAAATTCATGTGACCATTGGATAACAATAGTCACACAAAATACACATATTTTCACTTTAAACAGCATATAGTCACACTTATTAACATTTTTGGCCACTTTGTGTTTAATTATATGCGACTAAATACCCAAAACAAACATGATTTGTGTGACTATATATTACAAAAGGTCACACAAACTAAAAATTCATGTGACCATGGGAGGGTGACCATTGGATAACAGTAGCACACAAATACAACATATTTTTTCTTTAAAGTGCATATAGTCAACTCTATATTAACACTTTTGGCCACTTTTTTTAAAATTGTATGTGACTAAATACCCAAAACAAACATGATTTGAGTGAATTATAGATTACAAGGTTACACAAACTAAAAATTCATGTGACCATTGGATCACAATAGTCACACAAAATACACATATTTTTACTTTAAACAACATATAGTCACACTTATTTACACTTTTGGCCAGTTTTTTTAAAATTCTATGTGACTAACTCCAAAAAAACAACACCCGTTGTGTGACTAAATCATCACAAACGTCACATTTATTATATATTCATGTGGCCATATGAAGGAAATAGTCACACAAAATACACATTTACTTGTATAAATCATCTAAAATGTCACATATATTAGATATTTATGTGACCAAAGGACGAACAATAGTTACTCTCAAAAACCATTCGTGTGACTATACACTGTTTACGGTCACTAATACTGATTAATCCAACAAAACTTGTGCCTAATTTGTCACACATATTCGGGTTTTGGTCACTCTTTTTCGATGCAAATGGCCACTAACTCAAAAACGTCACCGTAGGTGGCCTACGGTGGCGCGACCTTTCGTGACACATACCCAAAAAAACGTGTGTGACGATATGCATATCGTCACACATTTTTGGAGTAACCTATACCACTTTTTGTACTAGTGTTCAAGCTTTTTTAACTGTCCTTTTGCGCCCTACTTTGAAGAACATTTAGGCTTTTAGGTTAGGCCCTAATCCTTGCATACTTTTTATCATGAGCAGTATTACGGATATAAAGTCTGTTCTTACTCAGAAGGGTCTTAAGATTTTTTGTAAAGCATTTCATATTCCTAATGAAGTTCATCCGTAATTGCCTAGTCCTAACCAAACAATACATGAAATGCCTACTAGCAAGATAGGTGTATATACTAGATTTTTGAGTATGCAAACTTTCGATTACTTCTTTCTACTTTTCTTGTTAACGTGCTCAGATATTACCACATCAATATATCCCAACTCTCTGTTATTGCGGCGGCCAAAGTTTCTCACTTTGAGATCTTGTGCCGCGTTCATGGTTTTGAGCCAATGGTTGGACTATTCCACTGCTTTTATGTAAATTCTAAGAATAAGGGGTGGATGTCATTTAGTAAGTATCAGGGTAGTGACGCCGTGTGTAATACCAAACCTTTAGATTCATTAAAAGGATGGAATGACCATTTCTTTTGGGTCGATTCATTTGCTTGTCTTGCCTCCTTTTTGTGGCATACTGGTAAAAATGTGTCTAAGAACCCTTTTCCAAAGTTTTCTGAATTTAACGCAAATCATTATGCTACCCTTGTTGCGTATCCGACTCCGTTTCGAAAGTATCCAGAACCATTTCTTTGTTTAGTGGGAATGAGTCACAATTATACTTTGTGTGAAGATACTTATCCCTGGTTTCTTCATGATAACGACAAGGGTGGGTGTTTATTATTACTCCTTATTTGTGTTTTGGCTTTCGATTTTGTTTTTGACTGTCTATTTGTTTGTGTAGAAATGGATTTGCTTGCTTTTATTCGGACCGCCGATCCTACAAAGGTGAAGGTTGGTGAGCGACAACATGCTGAAGATGAACCGAAACTTTTGGATTCCACCATAGGGCGTGTTGTTCTGCTCCTACCAGTTGCCCTTAATCGCACCGAAAGTGAGCTGGAAACAAGTGTTGACAGGCTTTTTGAGGAGGGTGGTAGTGGTAATCAAACGGAACAAAGTAATTCCACAGGTGATGGGCAAGGTGCTGATATCCAAGTGGTTAGTGAGGCTACAGATATTGTTGTTGAAGATGTGGCTCCTTTTCAACCGAGACGTCAAAGGAAACGGAAAACCGTGGTTGTTGATGCTGGTGAGTCTTCACATCCTACCAAAAAGTTAAGGGAGGATCACGAAACTCCGAGTGGGACTTCCGTAGGTGGTAAATCTATGTCAGCAGTCCAGCGGTTGCTTGTTGGGGCTATGCTGAATGCTGATGTCAGGGGTGAGGCCATTCCTACTTTGCCCTTTGTGACATCTTCTATATCCGCCACACCGGAGCGTGAGGGTGGAGATCATACTGACTCTGTGGCTGGAACTAACCTCCGAATTGTTAGTGCTCCTTAAAGGTTCGTTATTTCCTTAGACTCTTCTCACCATTCTGGTGCTAATGTTATGGAGACTAAAGTTGATTCTCTTATCAGGTCTTCTGTTCTAATAATGACAGCTGTTACTATCGTGACTTCAACGGTTGATCTTGCTTTGACTGCTAAAAAGAAAACTGCCAAACCTTCTCCATTTGTTGCTAGTTCCTCTTCAGCTGGTAGGAATGAGCCTATTACGGGTGGTTTCTCAGATCTGACCGGTAGTGATTTTCTTGTTGGTGGTATCCGCACCGTCATCGATCCTGATACTGATATTCAGAAAGTATACTTGCCCCAGTAGAGCATTACTAATGGGTCCCGTCTTGATGACGGTCTCGTTTATCGCGATATGGTTGATGAGTTTGCTCCTCCTAGGTTTTTTGCATCTATTCGCGGAATGGAACACGACCAGCTTTTCACTGAGTTTAATGTTGGGGCTGCTCGCCAAATGTCTTTAAGTGCTGAGGTAAGAATACATGCTGAGTACAATATTAGGGAGAAGAGGAGATTGAAATCTGTTGTTAAAGAGAGGACTGAGCTACTGAAGGTCAGGGAAAAGGAGGTTGAGGATCTTAAGGCACAATTATTAGTGAAGGAAGCAGAAGCCGCGGAGGCTATTCGCCTTCATGCCGTAGCTTCTAAGTTTGAAGCTGTTGAGAAATCCCTTCAGGATGAGGTGCAAGCTTTAAAGGAACGTAACACCTCCCTTGAAAAGGAGCGTGATGCCCTGGATGTGAAGGTTACGGAACTTGAAACTTCAGCTGTAGGCAAGGATCGTGAGCTTACTGATTTGAATGCTCAGCTTACTTCCGTTAAATCTCACAATGACAAACTTGTTGATCAGGTACATACTTTTATACTTAGGCTTTTTCTCCTTTTTTTATATATCTTCTTATCTGTATGTTTCCGCATGATTGTAGGTGCATGAGCTGGAGATGTCTTCTTTCGGACTCCAAGAGAAACTTTCTAGGTATGAGCACTTAACGGAACGACTTAAAGAGTTTCAAGATTGGATGCAGATCTTGCAGAAATGGCTTGCCACTTGGAGTAAAAAATTTATTCGCATCCTTTGATGACCATATCTGGCTGGAGGTGGCTTCTGACGGATTTGGGAGCTGCTATAAGTTGTGTCATTGAGAAAGGGATGCAGGATGGTCTTGCGGCTGGAATTAATCACGGCATGGAAGGAAGGAGTCTTGCAGACGTTGCTGCCTATAATCCCTCAGCGGGAGCGGATTATACTTCTTCCTTACAAGAGCTCTGTGAGGTTGATTTTTCCTTACTTGCTGAGTTAAAGACTCACAAGGATGCCAGCATTGAGGATATTATGAGCTTACTTTATTTGGAAAGCCCTCTTATTGATGTTCCTAGTATGGGTGACCTGCAGCCTGATATTGAGAAGCTAAAGGTTTCTATCCATAGATCCGAGGATCATGTAGTACTTGGGGAGACTTCTCTATCATTTGCCCTTAGCGTTTCTCATTCCTGTGTGGAGCGGATTAGAGCAAATATTGCAGTAGAACGGTCGGCTCTTTTAGGTGTTTGGACTCCTTTGTCTGAACCCTTGTCCGTCCAAAATTTGACTGGTGAGGCAAGTACCTCCGCCAACGTTCCTGCCACTACTATTACTACCATGGCCTTGTCTACCACTTTTGCCTCCGCCAGCTCCATTCCTCCCAATACTGTTGATGATTTTGAGATTGTTCATGCAAATAGTCAGGAAAGTTCTCAGGGGAATGTTCAGGGGGACACTGCCATGGTTGAATTTGAGAAAGAGGATCTTAACACTACTCCGGAGCATGACTTACTTAACTGAGCTTATCTTATTATAGTGATTCCTGGTTTTCCTTCGTTGTTTTTCTGTACCGCGGCCGTTTTTAAAATTTATTGTGGACTTTTTGTAGTGGATTGTCTGTGTTTTAGACAGTTGTATGTATTCTTCATGTTTTGCTTTGACTCTTTTTATAACGGTATCCAGGATGTAAACTTAACAAATTATAATGTTTTGATTGCTATTCTTTTAATATCTCCTTGTATGTTTGTGATGTTCAGTCCTTAGTGATTGTGAAATGCTTGCAGGTCATTTTCCCAGTACCGGGCTTGCAATACCTCTTATGTACTTGAGTTGATTATTAGGTTACTCATCCCTTTGTTATATGGGATAATGTTTATCGGGTCATGCCCTATTGCGTGCGCATCTTAATCACACATAAAATAACTTTGCAAAGTAAAGAATGAAATTTTAAAAGTATCAGTTCTTGAAGGTTAGAAGCTAAGCTTCATTCTTCATTGACAATTTTTTTTAAAGACTTACATTGTATAAATAAGATAGGATCAAAAATGTATTACCCCCCCATACGGAGGCCGCTATGATGGCTGGTACGTACATTCGTCTGTGAATGTAAACCTCCTTCTTGGGTTATGGGCATTTCTACAGTCCCCGCGGTCCAGCTGCTTTCCGTCACGATCTCTTAACTTGTGTGCTCCCTTTCCAAGTGCTTCCGTAACTTTGTACGGTCCTTCCCATTTGGGTCCTAGCTTTCTTGTGTCTTCCGTATGGCTTGCATCATTGTTACGGGTTTTTACAGGTCCCCCTAGTTTGAAAACTTGTACTTATACTTTGGCGTTGTAGGTTATTTTCTATTTTTGCTTTTACTTCTTTGCCTCAGTATGCTGCTTGCTCTCTCTTTTCTTCCAAGAGGTCGAGGTTGATTTCCAAAGCTTCATTGTTTTGTACTAGGTCCACTTCTATTGTTTTTAGTGTAGGCATGCCAATTTTTGCTGGATGACTGCTTCCATTTCGTATGTTAATGAGAATGGAGTGTCTCCATTGCTAGATTTTATCATTGTGCAGTCGGTGCACACAAGAAATGAGAGAGCTTTTCCATCCAGTTCTTGCTCCTTGCTACATATACCCCATCAAATCCATACTGCTTTTATTCCTTTTCCTAAGCTGCGATTTGCTCTTTCTACCAGGCCGTTGGTTTATGGATGTTTAACATAAGCAAAGTGTTGGCGGATACATAGTTTCTCGCACCAATCCTTGAATAGATTGTCCCTGAACTGTTTTCCATTATCTGAGATAATCTCTTCAAGGAGCCCGAATCTACAGACAATGTTGTCCCACATAAATTTTTTGATTTGGTTGCCAGTAATGGTTACGACTGGTTTTGCTTCAATCCACTTAGTGAAGTAGTCAATAGCTACTATTAGGAACTTGACTTTTCCAGGTCCTTTCGGGAAAGGTCCGGCTATGTCAATTCCCCATTTGTAGAACGACCATGGAGATGTGATTGGTGTTAGCTTTTGTTGTGGATTCCATGGAACAGGTTTGTGAACTTGATAGTCTTGGCATGCTCTGATTAATGCCCTTGCGTCCTTATGCATGGTTGGCCAATAATAACCAATCCTTAATGCTTTAGCCACAACGGATTGTGTACCTGCGTGCATGCTACAAGACCCTTCATGTATCTCCCTCAGAACATAGTTGGCCTGAAGTGGCCCTACGCACCGTAACCATGGTCCGAGAAAAGATTTTTTTTGTAGAGTCCCATTAATTACGGCAAATCATTATGAAATGGTCATTATACTCTGCTCTTGCCTTTTTCAACTCCGCTGGGCATGGGTTTCCTACGTGAGGTATTCAAAAAATAGGGGTCATTCCATGTATCTCCTTCTTCTCCATCTACTGCCAGTAGTATTTACCACCTCACCTATTGATTTTTATCTATTGTAGTTCTTCAACCAATAAATAACTTGCTTACTTAAATCGGGCAAAAGATTGTGGCAATTGCTTTTTTGCTTTAGTGCGTTCCGCTTTTTTGTTTTTCGATTTAGGGATTGGTATGATGTGGAATGCTTTTGAAAGCTAGATAGTAAGAGCTCGTACCTTTTCTACGTATCGAATCATGTCAGCTTCTTTTGCGACGTACGTGCCGTTCACTTGGTTGGCCACTAGTCGTGAATCAACATTTGCTTGAAGATTATTTAACACACCATTTGTTCCGTTATCTCAATCCAGGCAATCAATGTTCGTAGACCGCTTCATTATTTGTGGCGTCAAACCTGAATCTTAGAGCATAAGTGAATTCCATCCCTTCTGGGTTTGTGAGTATCAATCCTGCTCTGGAACCATCTGTGCAGGAGGATCCGTCTGTAAAAAAAATCCATGGTTCAGGGAGTGCTTCTTCTACTTCCATTAGAGTATCCGAAGAGTCCTCTTCTGGTGAGTCTATAGACTATGAAGTTATAGTTAATATTGCCCCTTAAATGATACTCTAGGGTCTGGCTTATGTATTTTGATATTCTCCCAATGTGGATGCTCATTTCTGTGCTCCCTGCCACTTCTAGTCTTGATAACACCTGTTGTATCGGCTGGTTCGTGAATACTATGATTGGGTGTGCTTGGAAGTATCTCTTTAGGCGCTTACTGGCATGTACCAAGGACAGTACTAATTTTTCCATTGATGTGTAGTTTACTTCTAGACCTCTTAGTGCCCTGCTGACAAAGTAGATGGGCATCTGCTTAGCTTCTCTTTCCGTCATCGGGAACTCGCTTACCGTCTCTTTTGCTGCTGCTAAGTATACAATGAGTTCCTCCTTTTCCATTGGCGCGACTAACATGGGAAGTTCGGTGATCAGCCGCTTCATTTGCTTGAATGCCTTTTCATCTTTCGTTGTCCAATGGAAATCACTTTTCTTCGTACACTTTTTCAAAGTTTTAAAGAACGGTAACGATTTTTCTGCTGATTTGGCTAAGAACCTGTTCAAGCTTGCGAGCTTTCCGTTCAACTTTTGTACATCTTTTAAGCACTTTGGGGATGTGAGACTTAAAACAACGTCTACCTTGTCTGTACATACTTTTAGCCCCCTGGTGCTGACTTTGTATCCTAAAAACATCCCTTCTTCTATCCCAAAGGTACATTTTTTAGGATTCAACTTCATGTTAATTTCCCTTAGAGTCTTGAACGTTTCTTCTATATCTCTGACTATTTCATCCTCTGTGCGGCTTTTGATGACAAGGTCATCTACGTACACTTCGAGATTTCTGCCAATCTGTTTATGGAATGCCTTGTCTACCAGACGTTGGTAAGTTGCTCCAGCATTTCTTAATCCGAAAGGCATTTTTGTGTAACAAAATATTCCTTGGCTCGTGATGAATGCCGTTTTTTCTTCATCCTCCTTTGCCATTTGTATTTGGTGATAGCCTTTGTATGCGTCCAAGAAGCATTTGAAAGGGAATCCGCACAGGGATTCCACCTTCCAGTCTATTTCTGGTAACGGATAACCATCTTTTAGGCATGCCTTGTTTAAGTCTTTGAAGTCCACGCACATCCTCCAACTGTCGTCATGCTTCTTTACCATCACCGGGTTAGACAACCAGTCGTGGTAGTGTACTTCCTTCATGATTCCTGCTTTACAAGTTTCCCAACTTCCTCCTGTATTGCCTGGTTTCTATCAGTTGCTTGCCCTCTTTTCTTTTGTCTAACCGGAGAACATCCCTCCTGCACATTCAAACGATGTTCCGCAATATGTCTTGGGACACCAGTCATATCCGCAGGCTTCCAGGCAAAAATGTCCAGGTTATGCTGAAGAAAATCACATAACTTGTTGCGGCCTGCTTCTGTGAGAGTGGAACCAATCATTACTATTTGTTTTGGATATTCTAGATTTATCGCCACCTTGATTCTCTCTTCCACCGCTTGCTTGGTAGCTAAAAAGTTCCCTTCTGGTCTGGAGACCACCGCACATTCAAGCGGAACCATCCTGCTACTCTTTAAAGTGATTACTCCCCCTTCTACCGGGAGCTTCAGCATTTCGTGAGCTATTGACGGAACTGCTTGTAGCTTTCTGACTCCTGGTCTTCCAATAATTCCATTGTATGGAGATGGTGACCTGACAACCATAAAATTCATCAAGGCCGAAGTAGAGTGTTCTTCGTCCCCAATCTTTACCAGTAGTTGTATTTGCCCTATTGGCCATATTATTTCACCGCTGAATCCGATCAAAGGGGTGGTGGTTGGCACCAATTGGTTCTTGATTTCTGGACGCAGTCGGCTGAAGCAATGCTCGTACAGTATTTCTGAGGCTGAGCCGTCATCTACATACATGTGGTGTATGCAGTGGCCTCCTATTTCCGCCTCAATGATCATTGGACCCTCTGTTCCTTCATCTTCACTTAGAGGTGGGAAAAAGATTTATAGGTTTAGGGAAAAGCGTTGTGTGATCCTTTGTCTGGCCACGCTTTCCCAAGGTTGGACCATGAGGATTGTTAATGCTTTATCTTTTCGAGAGGTTTCCCTTTCTTTGCCGCCTTGGGCTGTTCCTTTTCACTGTTCTGTTTGAGTTCTTTTATTAAGTGCGACAGTTTTCCTGCCTTGAGCATTTCTTCAATTTGTTTCTTCAGGTGCATACACTCGTCTGTGTTGTGCCTTACTTCACCATGGAATTCACAAAATTTAGCATGATTTCGTTTCTCAACCAGGGGTTGTCATTGGTGGCGGAGCTTTAAATTTTCCTTTTTCTAAAGCAAAAATTTCTTTGGGAGTTTTTGTGAGGAGCGTAAACCGATCCTGCTTCCTTTTCGGCCTTTGCTGGTTCCGAAAACTTCCTTTTCTGAAATTTTGCTTCTTATTACCCTCTTGCTGCTTCCATGGTGGAAATGACTTCTTCCGCTCGTGATTCGAGGCTGCCACTTCCCCCCAGAGGAAAGATGTGGCCACTCTCATCATTTCATCCACCGTTTTTAGGATTTTGTCATGGAGACGTTTGATGAGTTCAGGGTTTGTGATTCCATGCACGAATCCGGAGATCCTCATGCACTCAGGTGCCCCTTGACATCTCTGCTTTCCAGTTTATATCTTCTCACAAAGTCTTCCATAGATTCTCCATCCCGCTGCTTGATGTTATGGAGCTCTATGGGATCTTTGATGTACTTCTTCCGCTGAAGATAGTTTTCTAGGAATGCTTTCTTCAAATCATTGTAACTGTTTATTGATTCAGCCGGAAGGTCATCGACCCATACTCTTGCATTTCCTGTCAGCATAGAGTTGAACATGTAACACCAGGTTGGCATAGCCCGCCATTCTATTTTTAAAGTTGTCTGAAAGATTGTTAAGTGATCCTCCGGATCTTCACTCTCGTTATATGTCTTAATGTAGCTGGGCATTCTTGTTTTTGGGAAATTGAAGTAGCAGATTTTGGGTGTAAAAGGATCTGTTTCTTCACATACCCATAGCTAAGACAAGTAGTCCTCCTCTCTACTTGGTTTCTTTTTCTTTGATCTTGATTTCCAATGCCCGCCTCCGCTGTACTCACTCTCTGAGAACGCTTCCATATATCTCGAGTAGGAGCGCTGGTTATGGCTATCTGAGTGTGCGGGCACACTCCTTTCTTTGCTTCCCAACCTTTTTAAACACGCCCCCCTTCGTTGTCTCTTAATTTTTGCTTTGGAGATCTTGACCGTTCGCGTCTTATTCTTGAGAACACACTAGTGTCGGGTCTTGGTCTGCGGGAGCGCCTAGATTTGTGCCTCTTTTTGTGCTCCCTAGTACTCATCGTCCTTGATTCAGAGTACCGTGATGTCCCGGAGGATCCGTCAAAGTTTAGTCGGGCTTTCACTCCTTTTATCTTTTTGTTTTTTTCTTTCTCCCTATTCAACTTCTCGGCTATGATTGGCAACAAATGGTTGTAGTTTTTGTCACAATACTCTAGGAGGGCTGCGTCGGACGCGGGCCTAACTTGGTCTTGCGAAACTGGCTCTTTTCCTCTCCCAACCGTGTTCCGCACGGCGGACGTAGGCTGGCTAGGAGCGGATTGTTCAGGATTGCCCATGGTGAGTATTTTCCTAGAACGCAGTTGTATCTGGGTCCCACGGATGGCACCAACTTGTTTGTACAAAATATGTTACAGGTTAAAAAGATGGATCTGGATGGTTATTGGGCTGGGCCAATGGATGAGATCTTGTACTAAACTAAGTGATGATATTGATTCCCTGCACAATCAAAGGTAAACTGTTAGTCTTACCGTGGGGACGGACCCCATGATTAGACTCTAGCGTGAGAGTAAGTACACATATTTGTTATAGAATGTCAGAATATGTGTGTGAAATATGATTAGAGAATCATACCTTGTGGGGTGTCAGAGTACCCCTTTTTATAGGTGAGCCAAATATTAGGTTTTCATAGTATTTTACTTGGGCCTGTTGATGGGCCGAAGTAGGACCCTCGTCAGGCAAGAGTCCGCTTATAATCGTGACTTGCGGATATGGGTTTGCCTAGCGGACTTCCGCTGGCCTGCGAAAGTGTCCTCTAGGACCATTTCGTCCGTCTTGCTGTCTCCGGACCATAGCCAGTTTGGCCTGGGCTTAGCTTTGGTCCATTGTGCTTTTTGATTGTTTTATTGGGCTTGGGCCCATCTATGGCTTATGTAGTCCAGGCCCAAAGGCCTACTCTACGTGTTATACGTCATCACGGTACTAATCAAACACTACAACCTAGATTATATTCATCCGGCTTCACATGACCACTTATACTCCTGATTGTTAAAGTATTAAAGTGATGAGCTAAATTTACATAAGAATTAGTACATAAATGCATAACACATAGTTAAAATTTTGTGTGAATAAAGACATTAAGGGTCCGTTTGGTTCAAATCTAGGATTCACTGTTGTATTAGATTAGTAAATGGCTGGTATAGGATTTGATTTAGTGAAACAAAAAGCCTTGTTTGGTTTACATAAGGATTTTACTACTACCTAAAAAAAAGTTGATTAAATAAATAATCTTACCACTATAGAAACAGATTCATACATATTTAATGAAGAGAGAAATCCCACCTATTTTGCCTGGTTTTGAAGAGCCCCACTCTCATGGTATTGATGCCTAATTTTTAAACCTAACCCCTCTAACCAAATGACATTTATCAAACCAATCCTAATCTTTAATGTCTAAACCCACCAAACAAACGGACCATAAGACTTCCCGCAATAAGTCGGTCAAGGTCACGGTCGACCTCTACATGGGACGCGTCCCAGCCTTTATGTCCCTTTATTTTCGACGCGTTGCATGGAAAGAAAAAGGTTAAGTCGGTTGCAAACACGGTCGAGTCCTCCCCTCTTTGTTATGTGTAAGTGC
Source organism: Tanacetum coccineum (assembly GCA_026074375.1). NCBI lineage: Eukaryota > Viridiplantae > Streptophyta > Magnoliopsida > Asterales > Asteraceae > Tanacetum > Tanacetum coccineum. Next base: position 13,841 of record BQNB010112373.1, read on the forward strand.
GTATTATTTTACTATTTTGTGAGGTATATTTGTGTTTAAGTATGATATATTTTTTGTGGTGTCATCGGTCTCTTTATTACATTTAGCATTTTAACATATGATGTTTGTACCATTACATTTAGCATTTTAGCCTACTTAAACGCATGAAGCAAGAATATATATTATTGGTCGTGGATATATTTAGTGTATAGTTTATTTTGACGCCAAGAAAGACCCACTTGGCAGTTGAGTCTCTCCTTTGTGATATATACATGGACGGGAGGATAGTAGGGGCAGGGTGGGGTTGTGGCCCCCCCAAGACTTTGACTTATTAGTACAAATTCTATGCTATATCTGTGAAAGTACAAGTTAATTATATGTCAATTTGCATTTTGGCCCCTCCCAAATTGAAGAAGTAACAATGCGGAGGAAAAGAAGCGTCAAATGTATGGTTTCGGCCCCCCAATTAATTTGTTCAAGCTCCGTCCCTGAATATATATGCGACTATTCGAATATGTTAAAAGCTCTTGCCTTCTTCTATGAGCCTTTCAAAATAAATAAAAACACTTAAAAAAATCAAGTTATATGTTTTAATCATCATATAAAATATAAGAATTGGGCCATGTTATGAAACAATATATGATGTTAAAGATTGTGAGAGTTTATAGATCATTATGGATAATCTCGTGACTTGAAGTGGGTTGTACTTTATTGTTTTACTGATTTTTTATTTATTTTAAGTTTAGTGAATCTTTTTTAATCACATATTAAATATGTTGCAATGCACATGCACATGAACATGTGATCTTTTAGCAAACTTAATACGGAATATGTTCTACAAACTCTCTAGTTGATAATTTTATAAATTTTCATTAAAGTATTGAAAATATCTAACATGGAATCTCTATATCGTTTCTTTTGCATATCGACCCCTTCATTTTAGTAAAGTTTGCTTTAGTGACTACACGCTTTCCATTTTACTTTATTGGCCTCACATATATCAAGGGTGTAAATGAGTTGAGCAACTCGTGATCGACTCGGTAAAAGTGTGTTTCGAGCCAAGCCTTAATGAGCTTGAGCCTCAACTCGAGCTTAACATAAATCTCGTTCAATAACGAGCTCTAACCCGAGCTTTAGATATCAAACTCAAGTGGGCTCGCGAGCTTAAACGAGCTTGTACAATATAACATATCTATGAATCGTATAATAACATAGTAGTATTGCGTAGCTTTTGAGATAGATAAGTAATTGATGCATTATTTAATAATCAAACAAGATTAGTCTCTCCGATCCATATTAAATAATTTTTTTTATGGAAAACATATTCTTAAGGGTGTGCACAAATACCAATAAACCAAATTGAAACCCAAGAGAGTTATATTGAATAATAAAAAAAGTTGGATATCAAGGGACTCATCTTCACCATCAATCTAAAAAGAAATAAATTGCTGAGATTAAAAGGATTTTACTATTTGACATATTTTTTAAAACTTAAATATCTCTTAAACCGTTAATCATTAAGCGAAAAAAAAATATACCATCACGACGAGCATTTAATTATCTTTCCATAGATATCAACTTTGATATACTTTCGATAAAAAAAAAAATTCCCTTCTTTTCACGTTTTTTTTCATTTTTTCACCTTTTTTTCGTTGTTGAAACTGGCATGAAAATATCATATGTGATTAAACACTAATTTGAATATTCGTATAAAATCAAATACTAACATCGAATTACATGTGATTGCATTAAACTTAAATATCATATATGATTTAACACTAATATCGTATGTAATATCATATATGATTTTAAATATCATATCTGATTTAACACTAATATCATATATAATTTCTCATGCAAGTTTCAACAACAACAAAAAAAGACGAAAAAACGAAAAAAATATGAAAAAAACAAAGAAAAAAATCATCGAAAGTATATCAAAGTAGATATCGATAGAAAGAAAATTTAATGCTCATCGTGATGGTATATTTTTTTCGCTTAACGATTAACGGTTTGGGAGATATTAAAATTTGAAAAAAAGGATGAAAATGATTTTTGGGTTTAATCTTATCCATTGGATCAAGATGAAGATGGAGGGTGCTGATTAATCCCTTGGTATCCACGTTAACTTTGGTATTCAAATGAACTTAAATCATTAAAATCTAAAAATTCAAGAAAGCCTCATCGTAAAAACTGCCCTAGTTGACAAACCGATTGGGTTGGTGTTGATTTCAATTAAAATCGAATGTTTGGGGGCGGATTTTAGTTTCATATGAAATTCGAATCGAAAAAACCGCCCTACCTCATCTTAATATATCATTTTATATAATTTTATCTATATAAGAGATTTGATATTTTATGTCAATGATTTGAGTATACAATATGATTTGGATATCAAACATTTTGTGGATACCGAGAGACTCATCCTCACCTTCTATCCTCATCTCATCCAATGGATGAGATTAAATTGCATATTTACACTAGAGGGGTATTTTTGTATAATATACATATTTATTTTTTGATAAACATCCCATAATACACACACATAGTGTGTGTTTGCTATCGTATCATCCTTTTCTCTCTCTAAAATGATTAAATACACAACAACAGATTCAACATATCAATCGATCAACAATCGATCAACTTATCATCAATCGATCATCTCGTTCTTCAATTCATTAACATCAGGTTAAACATCAGATCTAGATCTGTTGTTATGTTATTATTTTTAGCTTATTTGATGTGAATAAGCTTATGAATTATCATCATCTGAATTTATAAGCTTATAAATCAGCTTATTAACGAATTATATGAATTTATTATGCTGAATTATAAGCTAACATATTGGTTGATTGATGTCTGAATTTATAAGCTTATAAATCAGCTTATTTTGACGAATTATATAAATTTTGTTGTGTTTAATTATAAACTAACTTATTAGATGATTGATGTAAATAAGCTTATGAATTATCATTATCTAAATTTATTGTACTGAATTATAAACTAGTTTATTAGCTTATTTTGATGAATTATCAGGTTTTTGGATTTTATTCAATCAAGTGAGCAAATGAGTGTTTTACAAAATTTTCTAGAATAGTTTATTTGTTAGTGTTAATAAACATTAATAAGTTAATTTGGTGTTTGATTGAATTAAGTTGCTGATATAAGCTAATATAAGCTGATTTTTAACTTATCAGGTGGCAATAATTAGTTTTTAAGCTGATATGAAATATATCATATGTCATTTTAGCTTGGGTAAATGTGTTTATAATTGAGGTTATTTTGTTTGATATATCATATGTGATATCAATTGAGCAAAGTAGTGTTTCGCAAAATTTTCTAGAATAGTTCATTTGTTAGTGTTAATAAGCATTAATAAGTTAATTTGGTGTTTGATTGAATTAAGTTGCTGATATAAAAAAAGTACAAGGCTGATAATCTGGATGAGACTGACTTTAAAAAAGAACAAGGCTGATAATCTGGATCAACTTGTTGGAGTCGCAACGCCTGTAGGTGTTGTTAACAACCCATCTGTTGGAACGCCCAAAGGACGTCGAAAGTTGTGCATTAAAGGAGGAAAGGAAAAATCGATTAAAAACGTTTAGAAGAACATGAATGCATGTTCATTATGTGGAAGTTTTGATCACAACAAGAGGAGCTAAGGTTTGAAGATCAAGAACAAGTCGTGGTTCAACAAGAAGTTGTGATTCAAGAATAATTTATTTAAGGAAAAGAAGATTTAGTTCAAGACGAAGAATACTTGGTTCAAGAAGGAGGCTTGTTTCAAGAATAAGAAGACTTTGTCGATTCAATGATAAATCCATCAAATTGTTTCTTTTTTTCACATGTGATATGCTAGGAAATCATATATGATTTTACATTATTTTTGTTTTCATTACAATTATCATATGTGATATTTGAAAGTAATATGTTTAATGTTTGATTATTATATGGACAAGTGTTAGAAATTCTATTTTACTTGATTCTGGTTGATTTGGATCTTACATGAATGTGAATCTATTATATAAAATTTGTATTTTACAAGTTAGTAGCAAACTATCATATGCGATTTCTTTCAAAAATCACATATGATTTAACATGATCATCACTAATTTATCAAATCATCATCCTTGATATTTAAACAATAATAACATGTTTTCTGTTCTAATGCTTTTATTTACAAGTGATTATGAATGTGTGCAATAAAACTTATACAAAATAGACATAATATTAAAATTCACATCCGCAAATGTTTCGCCATTTTCATTTCAGCATAAAACATCATGACATAGTACCAAGAAAGTTAAACCATTTTAGCAACACATTGTACTAGTTTCCAATGGTTTGCAAAATCGTCCATAGACGTCAAAACTCCATACGGAGATTACAAGAAAAAAAACGAAGAATACATTTTGAACGTGAAATGAAAATTCATGAGCTTTTCATGAGCTTCTTGGCCTTTTAGATGCTTGTGTTGTTAAGATGCCTTGAAAACAACGATTCTCTACATTGAAAACAGCTTTCTCTACACAAATAAAAAGATTTGATTTTAGTGTTAAGCACATTATCATATATGATACATTATATGTTCAGAAGTTAACTTTCAAGCAGATTATCATATATGATATTATACACACAACTAACTTTTAATTACTCACCAGGAGATGACAGACTTGCTTGTATTTTAGTTTCAAGCACATTATCATATATGATATATTATAGTGTTAAAGAAGTTGACTTTCAAGCAGATTATCATATATGATATTATACACAAAACTAACTTTTTAGTACTCACCAGGAGATCACAAACTACTTGTATTTTATTTTCAAGCACATTATCATATATGATATAGTATAAATGCTTAAAACCTAGCTTATATCATATATGATATAGTACATAAGTTTTTACAGTTTTTTCAGGCAACTTATCATATATGATTTTTCACTAACAGGTCATACTATATCTGTTCAGCGTAGATTAAGCCATAAAACCTGATAATTCATAAAAATAAGCTAATAAGTTAGCTTATAATTCAGCATAATAAATTCAGATGATGATAATTCATAAGCTTATTTACATCAATCACCTAATAAGTTAGCTTATCATTCAACACGATAAATTCACATAATTCGTCAAATAAGCTGAATTTATATAAATTCAGATGATGATAAATTCATATGCTTAATCACATCCAATAAGCTAAAAAAAGGATAAATTCATAAGCTAAAAAAAGCGATCATCTTATTCACATCAAAACTAAATTTGTAGATAAATTCACATCAAATAAGCTAAAAAAGGATAAGCTGAATTATAAGCTTATTCACATCAAATAAGCTAAAAAAAGATAAATAAAAACAGATCGGATGAACTTTACCTGATGTTAATGAACTGAAGAAGGATATAATCCATTTACAAAGGAGATGATCGATCGATTAGATGTTCATGATGATAGATTCAGATTTGATGTGTTTGTGTGTGTTTTTAGTGTGTGTTAGGTGAGAGAGAGATAAGGATAGATCTAAAAAAGACGGGGTGTGAGTGATTAGAGGTGTGGTAGGTGTGGGACGTGAAACGATCATAACACCCCTCCGCTTTTTTTATTAATTTTTTTTGTTTAATAAGTGAGTTTTAATCTCAGCCATAGATGAGTTTTAGATGGAAGACTTGAATCAGTCCCCTGTATCTAAGAAATAGAGGGTATCCAATATAACTCTCCTCATACAATATTATCTATAAATATGTTAGTTTTGTTTATTATCCATAAACTTCAATTTGATCAATTTTCTCATATTGTATCTTTGTTTATATATATTGTTATTCTTTGAAAGTCTTTGAATAGTAAAAACGCAAAGACTTGCAATTTTATATTTTAGATTCTTGTCCGGTTGTTTCATACTTTGTTTTGTAGCTTGAAATTGTTAGACATTATGATACTGTTGATCTTTGTGACAAATATTGTTGCTTGAAAACTTGGAATAAACTTTATATAAGATGAAAAATTGCTTGTTGCTAAATAAAAAAACTGAAAAAATCAAAACCGAACCGATTCAATATCAAAAATCGGAAAACAAAAGCCGAAAAAACCAAAATCAAACGGTTTGTAATTTTCAAAAACCGAAAGATACGGTTCGTTTTATGGCTTTACCATAAAACCGCCTCACCCCGCCCACATGCTCACCCATACATTTTTTTTCTTCACGTTTTCACTTTTAAAAGGTATTATTTTTATTATACTCGTAAACAAGTCGAGCCGAACTCGAGCATTAGGAATAACTCACGAGCCACGCTTGTGCTTTGAAAATAATGCTTGAGCTTCCCAAATGCTAAATGAGCCGAGCTCAAGTCTTGTTAAACTCGGGTTCTACTCGGCTCGTTTACACCCCTACTTCTATTGTACTTAGTACGCACACACTAACACATGTACATATTAACAAGAGTTGCAATTATATAAATATAATTTTTTAACATCTAACTATTTCACTATATATGTTATCCCAATTAGTTACCTTACATATGTTGGTTTATGCTCATGTCATACGGATTTTTATACGGCTAGGTGATGCAGGTCACGTAAGACTTCACAGGAAGTTTTACAATCCCCTAGGCAGTGTACCTAGTCGTTGCAGTGTAGTATAGGCAAGATTCGGGGGTTTTTATCGTTCTTTAGGGGAATAGGTTAGGAAGGCTCGAGCACGGTCTAACAGAATTTTAAGGGGTTGAGAGAAGATTCTTTTTGTGTTTTTATATTTTATAGAAAGCAGGCAAATCAATGGTTTGAGAGGTTGGTTTGATTAACTAATAATTAAACTAATTATAATCTATACTGTTAATACAAATAATGTCTAAAAATGTTATTTATATTTTTCGACCTCTCAACGTTTTGATAATAACAAAATGTAAAAATGTTTACGATAAAATTAAACGTTTACAAATTATTAATCGTAAAATTCTATTTCTAAGATTAGTAATCACTTAAGGTATGAACAAACAAATCATTAAGCATGATTTGTGATCAAGAAAATATTTTTCTCTTATCCATCATATTTTTACAAAAGTATTTCACAAAAATAATTATACAAAATATTTCTAATTAAAAGAAAAGTTTTATTAAAAACTTAAAATTTGAAATTCAAATCCCCCCCCTCCCCCCCCCAAAATGGAAGGTTCCATAACAGATACAACCTTCCCCATAAAAAGACAAAAATAGAAGCGTAGTCTACTAGGCGGCACCCTTATAGGCCTGGCCCCTCAGATATAACTGGGACCGCCGGGACCGCCTCAGTGACTGTTGGGTTTTCCTGCCTATAAATACTGCTCCATTCCTTGCAGAAAAATATACCTCTTAGCACGAAAAATTTTAGATAACTTTCTCTCTCTAAAAATCTTCTTTCTCTCTCTAAATCTCTTGATCACTAACATTCTTAAATCTTGTTTCAAGTGATCTAATCTCTTCTTCTCATCTCTCCTTTCTCATTCAAGTGCAAGAGAAGAACATTCGTATTCTCCAAGAAACGAATTGTTATTTAGTGATCTCTCCTATCTTCTTCTAAGTACCAAATCTCTATTGTAATTATCTTGTGTATTTGTGTGATTCGGATAGTGTGTAAATTCGATAGTGTAGATCTTGCGATTGTGTAGTGATTGTGAAGTGGTAGATTGGTTCTAGCTAAGATTATGACTCGACATTTAGCTTAGTGTCGGAAAACAACGTAAGAGACGTGTAAAGGGAGCTCGTTGACATAGTGAAATCTCGAGTAGAATACTCGGGGAGTGGAGTAGGGCGAAGAGGTGCTTCAAAGCCGAACCACTATAAAATCTTGGCGTCTTTATTTGATTGTTTATTTCCTTATCTCTTTATATTATTATTATTGTTATTTAGTGTAGCTTAGATTGTTATATTGTTGATTGGTTAAACATACAACTCGAATTCAAGTATTTTGAAAGCAAACTTTTAAAACGTAAAAGGAACCTGTAAACTATTCAAACCCCATCCCCCTTCTAATTTCCACAATTGGTATCAGAAGCCAAGGTCACTCAATATTTTTAAAATATATTGTATTTTAAAGCTTGGATAGATCTATGGATTCCGACAAATGTCTAGATGGGCAATCCATGCAAAGACCACTATTTTTTGAAAGTGATAGTTTTATTTATTGGAAAAAAATATTCGAGACATATGTTAAATCAAAAGATCTTGATCTTTGGCATGTTATTACCAACGGTGATTTCAACCTATTCAACAAAATCCGAAAACCAAATTAGATGAGGTTGCCCCTTTTGAAAAACAAAGTGATGATCTTAAAAAGAGACTTGCGAAAAATAACGAAGTTAAAATGGTTATTTATAAT
>BQNB010112374.1:0-22168 GCA_026074375.1 Tanacetum coccineum
AGATTGTATATCTTCTTTGTGTTCTTCACTTGTTAAGAAGTGGAAATGATTGGATGAGACGCATTTCATTACAAAATTCACTTGACTTTTGACAATATAGGCACACATGCTTATGAGTGTCGGGATATGAGGATAAGACGCATTTCATTACGAAATTCACTTGTGGGGAATGGTTACATGGTGAATCTTCTTGTGAAGATGACAAGGTGGATGACTCGAGGTTGATAGTAGTAAGGATGACTTGGTTTTTCATTTCACTTTGGTGATTTGGGGATCTACTAGAACTAATGATCACTAACAAGAGTGAATAATAGTTATGAGGTTTGAGTGTATGGTAGAAGTGTATCTTATGGTTTTTAGTGAATAAGGATCACCTATATGAGTTCTTGAGAGTGTTTGGTTAAAGGATATATGTGAAGATGTGTGTTTTCCCTTCTCTTTTAATGCATGCTCATCTGGACATAAGTTGTGGAATAAAAAGAATAAATGAAGAGAAATAATGACGGAAGCGATGAGCTTGACAATTCATGATGTTGACGGATTAGCATACGATGAACTTCATCAAGAGTTATGTAGCACTTCACTTGAATATGCGATTGTCGTAGAAAAATCAAACAACTAGGTACGAGGGTTTTGTATTAAAGGTGGTAACGGGAATATGTGGACGGAACGATATTAACCATCTATTTTAATAATAAAGGCATGTTAGTTTCTTGTTAGGATTATGAAAAGACTCGGTCACCCCGTGTATTGTTAGTATAGCAAAGCTGTAGTCAGAAAGTAGCATATGACTTTCGGTATTGTGGACCGGGTCTTTTACCCAAGTGTTAGGACCATACCCAAGGGCCATAGAGCTCACAAAACACATGTATATAAACCCCTTTCCAGCCATGGGAAGGGGTTGGTTGTTTATTTTATGATAATACTTTGTCTTGCATTTTCTCTCTCTAGAAATATCACTTTCTCTCTCTAAGATTAAGTAGCCAACCCATCATCTCTTGCTTGTGTTATGATATCCAATATACTACAATTGGTATCAGAGCCCATGGGATGATTAGCTAGATTGTGTGTGCGTTTCCTTGGTTAGTTTAGATCAAAAGTTTGGGTTTTGAAGGTTTATGGTCATATTCTTGACACTTCCTTTGGATTCTCATTGTTATATTAACTCCCCCCCCCCCCCCCCCCCCCCCCCCCCCCCCCCCACACCTCTATCTCACATTCTCTCTCCTTTCTTTGTGTTGTTAAGTTAGTGGTTTTATAGTTGTTATAACCTTCTAGGACCAAGTTGTGCATGTGAAACCAGTGAAACGTTCAAATGGTGATTTTTAGGTGTTTTTAGGTGAAAAAGTTCGTTTTTTTGTCGTTGCGTTTTGACCTTCTAAGACATTCTTCGTTGCGTTTTGGTGAAGAAAGTACATTGCGTTTTGTCATTTTGTATAGTACTATTGTACTGCGTTTTGTCTCATTAGAGGTTGCATTTTGATCATTGCGTTTTGACCTAGAGGTTGCGTTTTGACCTTGAGGTTGCGTTTTGGTGATTGCGTTTTGACTACAGGTTGCGTTTTGAAGACTTTCATTGCGTTTTGACTAGGGGAGACTCTGCCCAAATTTTTAATTGGTTGCGTTTTGTCCAAGTCACAAGATTTCATGCTTTGTCAAGTATCCAGAGTTCTTTGCATTTTGATCAATCTCAAGATTATTCAATTGCAGTTTGACATTCTTCACGGTTTGACAAAACTTCATTGCGTTTTGATCAAATCTCAATATTCTTCATTGCCTTTTGACAAAACTTCACTGCTTTTTGCCTAAGTTTCATTATCAACTTAAGTTAAATTTATTCAACAATTCCAAAATCACAATCAAACAACCATATCACCTAATCAACAAACAATATCACTTTTAACATACAATCACTAATCATTGATCGATCAATTAATCATATCACAAGTAATCTACTATGGCTAATTTTCCGAGACATCCATAATAATTGTGGCCGGTTTCCGATACCTGACCACTATGCTTGTTAAGGTCTGACTTGCGTCTGGCAACTACGTATTCGATTATCTGTCGGGGTAAGATAATGGGAGTTTACCATATTAAAAAGTCAATCGATGAAAGACATTTCAGTTGGAGAAACAGATGGTAATTGTTGCGAAGGAGCTGATTGTTCACTCAATCTGGGTCTTGAACGACATGAGTTTATTCGGATTTGTCACAGGATGGAGAAGGTTAGGTACAATGCAGAATTGGGCACAAACATAATAACTTAAGGTTTACCAAAAGATATCTATTCACTTAATTAATCATTACACTGATGCAAAGGGACATATAGGACAATGTGAGTGCTTTTGGAAGGATCGGAATTAACAAAGAAGACGTAAAAATCACAACTGTATGATGACTTTGACACTTTCGTCGAACAATGCAGAAACCATTCACGACTACTAATGTTACGGTTTGCCAAGCTCATTAATGACATGCGGAACATCAAGATGACAATGTCAAAAATACAGTTGAACTCAAAGTTTGTGAATAACATGCTGCCTGAATGGGGTAGATTTGTTACAGCTGTGAAACTTAACAAAGGCTTGAAGGATTCAAACTTTGATCAACTATATGCTTACCTGAAGCAACACGAGGCACATGCCAACGAGAATAAGATAATGTTGATTTTTATATGTCTCAACAAAACAGACCGTTGTTACTCTTGCCTTGATGTTAATGTTTCACCTCAACATTATCATTCTTAGTCATCAACAAATCCACCGACCCTTATTATCATCAACAACATTCTGCTGACACGCACAATTCTTAAATTGGGACTTTCTCCAATGATAACCTAATCGAGAAACCTAACAACACACTTGCCCTACTCAACCCCAGTCATACTAAAAAACTCCTTCATCATAAATAAAAATAAACTTAGAACCTCGTCCAACACAAGGAATCAAGCTACAGTACAAGACGGCAGGGTTGTTGTTCAGAATGTTCAGGGTCGACAGAATAGAGGACAGGGTAATAATGCACGGGGTGCAGGTGCAGTTGGTTATGGGAGAGCACAGAACAGAGTGGGGAATGCTAATCCGGGTCAAGCTAGGCAGGTTAAGTGCTACAACTGCAACGGGGTAGGCCACATAGCAAGGAACTACACTCAACCCAAGCATTTCTGAACCTCGAAAACTTCAAAGCAAGTGTTGAAGATGCCAAGCTCAAGAGAATGGGGTAGTCTTGGATGAAGAGCAGTTATTGTTCCTAGCTGGTGGACAGGACAATGCTATTGATGAAGATGTGGATGAGCAACCGGTTCAAGACTTAGCTCTCAATGTGGATAATGTGTTTCAAGCTGATGACTGTGATGCGTATGATTCTGATGTTGATGAGGCTCCTACGGCACAAACTATGTTCATGGCTAATCTATCATCCGCAGATCCAGTTTGTAATGAAGCCGGTCCGTCTTATGATTCGGACGTCTTATCTGAGGTACATGACCATGATCACTATCAAGATGCTATTTGTGATCATCATGAAGAACACGAGATGCACGACGATGTACAACCAAACCACGTTGTTGACTCACATGCCGATTATACGAGTGATAGTAATATGACTCCTTATGATCAGTATGTTTTAGGTCAACGCTGTGCCTGTTGTACACAATTAATTGCCATCTATGGGTTCCAAATGATGCATATGTGATGATAGATAATGATGTGCATGAATCTGATGTCCTATCTGTCTCTCATACACCCCGGAATACAGTAGCTAATAATTTGTTAAATGCTGAATTGCCTAATAAGGAACTAGTGGAACTATATGTAAGGACGGGCAAGGTTCGGAATTACCGAACCGGTACAAATGATTGAGAGCAACTAAGAATAGTTATTTGTGACCGTAATATTAAGAAGAGAATTTGAAAAGGAACATTCATCTGGTAAAATTGCAACTTGCCTCTACCATCAACATAAAAGTTAATGGTGGATGAAGTTACATCTTTGAAAAAGGATTTTAATCAGAAAAATAAATACCTTGAAGAATTTTTGGACTTAAAAGCTTTAAAAGATAAGGTCGAGGACCCCTTAATCTATTACAAACAAGGCCAGTCTATTTTAACATGTTCACAGATGGTAAACCTAGGTCTTATAATGATGATGTGAATAAGGTAGCAATTGGCTACAAGAACCCTTGTCTACATCGTGCAAGGCAAGCTCAGCCTGCCCTGTATAGTGGTCATATAATTGTCACATCCAATCATGCACCAGCCGTAGTACGTGATGGGGAGGAGACCCTAGAACTTACTGAAATTTCTAGGAAGAAAATGCATGATAAAATGAAAGCTAATGAATGTGTGGATAATAAGGTCAATATCACACCGCCTAATTACTCGAAAGAGAATTTTTTAGCGACCTTCACATCACAGAAACAACTGTGACACGGAACAAATATTTTGGTTCAAGTATATTGTTAAATGAAAAGCTAAAGCTCTCAAGAGCAGAACTAGACCAATTATAGCGTTGACTGTGTATCCTCCAAATACACCTGCAACGCTTGTCCTCAGAGTGCTTCCAACCAAAAGTCAAGTGAAAATTAACATTTTTACACTTAGACAACCGATTACTGCAGAGAACCGAATGAGGGGTAGTCTATTTTATACGTTGTTGTAATATGTACATTATTATGTCGTGACTAAAACTGTAACTTAGGCTTGTATATTAAGTAACTATATGTTTCACATTCGGATTATATAAACCTGACACTCTTTCTCCCTAATTTTCCTAACTTAAATCAATTAAGACCTAAAATCTCAACGGATTTGAATTTTTGATTCGAGGGAGAAAAATGTGATTTATTATGAAAATCATGATATAAAATGTGACTTTTAAACTTAAGTGGTAGGCTACTCCATATGTGCTACAACTTTTTCGAATATCGTTGCACATATTAAGGGGGAGCAAATGGTATATGTTGGGCGAAGAGATTAGTACCAAAGACCGACCCTGTATTTACTTTATCGGAGTTATAAGGATGTATGGTTAGGTACTTGTTCCCATGATCCTGCTAGAGCCGGAGGGATCTACCCAGGGACAATCCACTAGTTAGTGTAGAAGTCCTTAGGTATGATTACAAAAAGTAGTTATGTGAGAATAGGGAATTGTGCGGACTGAGATGAGCTTGTACTGGAATAAACCCAAAAGGTCGAGTAATTATGTCTCGGTATGCACTGAAAGGGTTGAAGAATGAAAAGGATTGTTAAGATAAAGGGTGAAAGAAAGCAGCCCTCCTTTAACATTAGGCAGAAACCGGGTCAATACATATGCTTTCAGGAATTTCACATGGTTGATTGCGACATTGAAGATAAGTATCATGGACCCAGTGATACGCTGTACAACTCTCCCTAGCCACTCAAGATCCCTCAAAGGATTCTTGTTTCATTTCTCACGGAGATCAATACATTTCTATCATCTCTCTCACTCTGAGTTAGATGATATTGAAAAGGTGGCAGTCTGCTCCAGCTTCGAATACTAATAACCAAAAAATGCACTATTGAGTTCTAGAAGTAATGTGATCATCCACAAATCTCTGTTGGACACTTATCCCATATGAGATTGTTCTCACACAATGTGACAAAAAGTAAAGATTCTTAAGAGTCCTTCGCTTTATCCTCGTGTTTTGCCTGAACAATATGATGTGATCGAAAGTACTCGCATTGAAGATGGAAATCTTCTAGAGCCAACATCAAACAAGCTCTTGGTAGGTGACATGTGAGATCACTATAGATTAACTTGTTGAAAAATGAAAGCAACGATGGTCGATTCCTTGTGAATAAAACTTGTTCAGGTTGTGAATAAACGAACCATTTTGGAAAACCTCTTGATGTGCTCACAATTGATTTTCCTAAGCACATCGATTATGAATTATTCAAAACAAATGAGTTTCTAATGAAATTTGATTTTATGCTATCAAACACTCTCGATGTGTCACAAATACTTTCTTAAATGACAGTCGATGATTTTCAATCAATGTTTCTCTTTATCTAGTATGATAGTAATAACCAATTCACTCTTTTCCGTGATGTCTGCTTTGAGACGTTCCAATACAGAGAATAGGCAAGTATGGAGATTTTGATGGTTACACATCAGATGATCTGATACTTATACTGGAAATCCTGTCAAGGAGATTCTTCTTAAGATGAATCTACCTGATCACAGGTCGGTCCTCACGGATCCAGAGGTTAATCCAACCAGACTTGGGCGAATGACAAAGCCATATTCGTCCACAAGCTTTATTGCTAACTGTTTTATTACAGGATCAAGCAAAGATGGAAATGGTGACACCTCGTTCTAGTGGAGTCAATTCACCACCTAATGTTCACACTTAATGTTTCCAAGTAAAGACATCATGTCAACTAATTGACCTACAAAAAGCTTCACGCAATTGAGAAGTGGTATCATGAATCAAGAAAAGTTGAGCTACGGGTCCGAAGGTCAAACATAACTGAACGGAAACACTTCCCAAAACATAGGATGATTATAGAGATTTACTGTGGTGATGATCTCAAAGAAAAGCTCAAAAGATTTTTACGCAAGTCTTAGGAACAAAGTTCAAAGGATCACTTCATAATGTACAACGATCTTCAATGAATGAAGAATCAAAGAACTACAGAGCTATAGACATGAAGGTCGAAGAACTAGAATGCTATGTTTTCGTAATTGTATTTATGGGGTGACCTCCTTAGGGGAGATCTGTTAGGATTATGAAAAAGTATAGGTCACCCCCGTGTAATTGTTTAGTAAGCAAGATCGTAGTCAAAAAAGTAATGCGTTATGACTTTTCGGTATTGGGCCGAGTCTTTTCACCAAGTGTTAGGCCCATACCCAAGCCCATTTAGCTCACAAAACATGTATATAAAAACCCTTTTCCACGCCATGAAGAAGGGTGGTTTGTTCATTTTTATGATAATACTTTGTACTTGCATTTTCTCTCTCTAGAAATATCAATTTCTCTCTATTAGATTAGGTGGTAACGGAAATGTGGACGGAAGATATTAACCATCTATATAATAATAGAGGCATGATTAAGGTTTTTGTGAAACGACTTAGACATGAACAATAAGTGACATTATAATTTGCATTTCACGAATTAAAAATGCTTAAACATTTTGGATGAAATGATTAAGTTGTCGAGATTTCTCAGAATTTAATAGTAACAAGACTATTAAAATGAGAATGACACGTTTATGAGATTTGTTACATCATTCCTAGACCTAGACAAAAAAAAGGTTCACGTTTGAGTGGTTTGGTGAGGATGCTAGCGATGTTGTCTAGATTGACTAAGAAAAAGCCTATTTTCTACGTGCTTAGTGTATACTCCTAATGAGATACAAAGTTTATCGATGTATACTATCATTAGGCATATTTAGGAAGAGCCATTTAATCAAATTAGAGAATGAATATGAGACTATCACTAGTGGTGCTCAATTCAGGCTAAACACGACCATTTTTACGGGTTATACACCGAACCCAACTTCACTCTTGGAAGCAATTCAACCGTTAGGTCAAATTGAATTTCTAGTGCAATAGATTCTCCAGTAGTCATTCTCATGTTAGACAAAATAGAATTCTTATATTTGCCTAATGAAGTGTAGCAAAGATAAGATTTGTATTATCTTTTCATAGAGGACCAAACATGACTCAACTAACATACTTTAATTTCGGATTTCGATTACATATTGCTTGATTTAATGGATGTCTTATATTTAGTCATCTTACATGTGTAGTTGTCACATGTGATATTTAACGTGTTTGGTTTTTCAAAAGCCAAGAGATGTGTTTATTTGTGACAATGACAAATATGTTATATTGAGAGTGTTTTAAGAATTCTCCATTTCATGCCATGTGAAGTGAATCTCATCAATATTATTTATCTTAATTGAGTTTGTGATTCTTTAATGATAGATGTTTGAAAAGAGACATATTTAAAAAAAATATATACTTCTCTAAAATTAATATTCTTATCAATGTTGTATATCATAATTAAATAAGTATTTGAATAAATGTATTTTTACTTGTTTATGCATTGATACATATTTTGATAGGTTATTTTTCAATTCTAATAACTTATATTTTTCAAATGATATGTAGTGTATTTTCTTGTAACACAACCATTTATGCTACGAAGAAAATAAGATGCATAGGATATATATTATCCTTTATCAATCGTTTAATACGATAAGTCCATAAAATCATTAAACATAATGTTTCCCAAACATCATGTTATCCTAGGTGAATAAACAAGAATATTATTTTTATTTTAGAATTTAGTTAAAAGTGAATTTTAGCTATGAGTTGTGCTTTTATGTTGTATGAGCAAAGTTTACATATATTGTTAGTTTGCCTGTGTTTGGTTTTTCGGAAATGACACATTTACCAATTGCATTGCAATGTAAATTGCTTGAATATTTCGGACGAAACATCCAAGTCATCAATCCTACTTCATTGTGTATTTGATGCGTGTATTAAACATATTAGTATAATATTTGGAACACAACCATTGGACAAGAAGACTCAATATGGCATCATCAACAAAAGTGTGATTTATGATCCGATGCATATTCTTTTCATCTAGAAAAGGATGTAATTATTTTCATATCAATCTAGTGTGATTGAGTATGTAGATCCAAGATAATATCTCTATATATTGATATAGTCTTGAAGCTAAACAAATAAGAATCCAATTTCATGTCCATACACGAAAACTTGTCAATTAGATTCAATAAAGATATCAATCATAATTTGAATAATGAATTGATATATTCTCGAAATCTTTCTTGACCCTCACGAACACTCATTTAAAAGAAAATAAATAAACATTTAAATAGTGTGTTCCATTAATCCAAAGATTAGTTGTAAGGTGAGGTTGATGAATAATGATAAGTTAATTTCTTATTCCAAGATTGTCGTAAATTTTACTTGTGCGAAAAACTATTTGTTGTTATGTATAATATACATAGTTTTTGACATTTTATGAGTATATATATGAGTTTTCTAACAATTTTTATACAACACACATATTTTGTAAAATACTATATGTTTTTAGAAAAATATAATTATGTGTGTATGTTAGAACCATGCAAGCACAAGCATTTTCTTTTTCTTAGTTACTGATGTATTAATACAATCTTTTCTTTTGTTTAACCAACCCAAGGTCAAACAAAGCAAGTTGTTAAAAATATTTAAACGTGTTGTTGAAAATAGATTAAATCGTTGGAAATATTTAGGTGACTAGTTTTAACATATTTAATAATATACTTGATAAGTTATTGAACTTTTATTCATAAGTATATTCCCATACTCGAAAAGATTTACAAGATGTTTATGTGACATTTGTAAATTAAGTGATCTATGCCTATATGCAATGCAAGAGCAATTTCGTAATCTTAATGCAAGAAATCTAGCATAAGTTCTAGTTAGGCATAATTCGAAAAACTAGCTACAAACGAATAGTGTACATGAGTGCTCCTAATGCACCCTTCAAAAACACATCAACTAAATATACGACCTTTCCCTTTCCCCCCCCCCCCCCCCTTTTTTTTTTTTTTCCTCATCCTCAATTGACTACATACCCAAATCACACAAACTTATCAAACATCACATCACATAATGGTTACTTGAACCCACCAACATCTCCACCTCTAAGAGTTTCTCCACCACCTCCAACTCAAGAAAATGCATCAATGGACATCAGTCTCACCCTTTTACCAATTACCCCACTTGATGTCCAATTTGATACTTCATCACCTTCACCACTTATTGTTGGCCATCCTTTCCATGGAACCTTCTTGAGGCACATGGAATCTTGCTTGGTTTCATTCACATGTACTCTCATATTTGGATTGAGGAGAATGAACTTCAATATATGTTTTCTATATTGAACACTTGCTTTCACAACCCACCTACAATTCACATCCACCACCTCCACCATCTTTACCAAACTAAACATACTCTATGTTTGGTTTCTCAAATAATTGTCCGTCTATCATTTTACAAGCAAGTTCTATAGAGCTCTACTAGTTATAGGACTCTTTGTAGTTTAAAATTTTCATGTATGTTAGCATGTTATTTATTTTCCTTATGTATGCATGAGTGTGGTTTACACACTATTTTACTTCAATGGATGATTATTGTTGGTAGCATTAATAGTATGCTATATTTTTTCTTCTTGCTACATGTTAGAAATATTTGTATTGTTCTAACTCGTTTTTGTAGCCAAGAAACCATAGCTCGATTCCTTGGTGGCCTCGAACGAGGGGGAGCACACATCAAGAGGGAGTATTTATTCCATCAATTTTACTAGCAATCATCGACGATGCCTTTTTGATTCTACAAAAAGGGGGATAAATGACATAAAACTCACTAAATACTTGTTTAAAAATACATTTAATAAGTTTAAATTTTGTAATCATCAAAAAGGGGGAGATTGTTGATAAAATATAATGCCTAAAAACATTACTAATATTTTTCACATTTTTACGTTTTGATAATCACAAAATATAAAAATGTTCAATGTAAAATTAAACGTAAACAAGTAATTAGTAGTAAATTTTCATTTCGAAAATTATATCACTTAAAGGTATGAATAAATAAATGCTTAATTCATTTTATGATCAAAGGAAATTTTTATTCAACCTCACACTTTTATAAAATGTTGTAAACATTTTTATAAATATTACAAAACATTTTCTACAATTAAAAGAAATGTTTTATTCAAAATAAACATTTTGAAATTCAAATTTTTGGTCCTAAAACGGCTAGAAAAGTTCCAGAAAATTCCCCCTACACTAAAGACAAACTAGGGAGCGCCTATCCTAGGGCGGCCCCCTTAAATACACGGGCGGCCCCCTTAAAATTAAGGGGACCGCCCACCTATTTAAGGGGACCGCCCCTAGGTAGACGCTCCTCCAGTTTGTCCTATAAATACTGGACTTTTCCCCACTATTTTCTCACCTTTTGCACTCATTCTTTTCATGCTCAAAACAGCCTACATATCCTCTCGAAAATCATTTGATCATTGAATCATAAGCTTTGTTTCAAGTGACTTTCACAAGCTAATTTCTCAAGTGCAAAAGAAGAATACTTTCATATCAAGTGAAGGAAGTTTACACCTCAAAGTGTATATTGCATCTTGTTTTTTTTTTTTCATCTCACCTTTTGTTCCTCTTGCTTCGACATCACACCGTTGCGCGAGTAAATCATATGGTATATATTGTTTTCTTGATATATTTCCGCCTGCCCCCCGCAGCGCTGCCTAGATTGAGCGTGGTGATCTTTGTATAGTATAGTTAGGTTCGTGCGTGATCTTACCAAGTTAGTGTTAGATAGTAGTGGATATAGTAGTGTGGTGAAGTAAAGTGTGAAGATGTCTTGATGTTGTGAAGAAGTTGTTGAAGTTATGAAGTAATGAACAAGTCGTGAAGTTGTGAGGTCATGAACAAGTCGTGAAGTTGTGAGGTCATGAACAAGTCGTGAAGTTGTGTTGTGATAGATTGGTTCTAGCTAAGATTAGAACTCGACATTTAGCTTTATGTCGTAAATCGGTGTAAGCAACGTTGTGTACGGTTTTCTACCGCCATAAGGGAGTTTGTTGACATAGTGAAGAAAATCTCGAGTTTGTGATGCTCGGGGAGTGGGGTAGGGCGAGAGGTGCTTCGTTACCGAACCACTATAATCCTTAGTTGTGGTTTGATTGTTCTTATTTTATCTCTTGTCTTACATTTCTTTCTCATATCATTCTATTGATTGTTTAGATAAGTATATTGTTCATATTGTGCAAGTGTTGAATTCACATAAAGTCGAATCTAAAATTTTACAAACACTTTAAAATTTTAAAAATAAAAAGCGGCAAACTATTTAACCCCCCATCTAGTTTTCCACAGTTTTCATTAGGCGTAAAAGTAGTTTTTGGAGAGCTCGTTTTGAATAGATAGTTTTTCATATATCGCACATTAAAATTGGATTTAAAACGACTAAGTTATAGCCAAATGAAACTTGAAACATTTTTTGACAAAACCGGATGAATTAGTGTGCTGATGTGATTAATAAAATGAGTTTTCGGCACGTGCGGACATTTTAGACTTTTATGCATTGCGAAACATATAGTAACACATACCTATTGATTAGTATCATTTAAAAACGTCATTAACATATTTTAGGAAAAGCGAGAAAGTTACTAAAAATAGTAAGTTTGTAAAAAATTTAGTGAAAACGGGACATAGAAGTTAAGTGATTAAGGTTTGGTTAGTGCGTTTTGAAAAACTAGGAAACTTAATAAAATAGTGGACGGTAATAACTTTTTGAAAACTATATATAAAATCAACATAATAAAACTTTCCTAAAATAGAAACTTTCTAAAAATGGTAATTTTTGGTTAAACGCCAAAACTTAACGAAAAACAATATGAGTTTACTTCGTCATGATTTGATAATCAAACTAAAGCAAACACACATGGATGTCTTTTGGTGATGAACATATTGTGAAATTCTTGGCATGTTCTTTTCGTGATTCTGAGACATGTTATTATTCTAGGTCGCGGCTAAATTTCTATATCATCTTTTACTTGCGTGATTATTATTTGCTCATTTTGCTAAGGTGAGTTCATAGCCCCATGTTTTACTACTTTTACTTTACTATTTTGGGATGAGAAACATTGCTTGTTTTCAAACTATGGACACAGTTACTTTACATTTCCTTTTCCTGATTACGTGTTGCCTAAGTAGCGAATATGACCACTAATGCCTGTATTATCATGAACGTCAATTTCTTAATCGGTCCATACTGATTAAGTGAGCGCCGGAATGTTGTAATGATGTCTATTAGTGCAATATTATCCCTATACGGGTAAGTAGCGCTTACTAGTTCGAAGGTCCGAACAAATAGATATATACCATGTCGGAATGTCAATAGGTGATTCTGGTCAGATACCTTTAGGGCGCGGAAAACTATTTGGCATATAAAATGCTTCCTTTTAAATTGAAGATTTCGGTGTCATTGAGCTTAGTGCAAATGGTAAATGCTTGTTATGTGAAGTGCTATCTCATATAACTGTCTCATGCGTAACTGTGAACTTGTGGTCCACCTTTTATATTAAATTTAAACCTATGAATTCACTCAACTTTATGTTGACCGTTTTAGCATGTTTTTCTCAGGTGCTTAGCTATGGATGTCTTTGCTTGCTTTATGGTGTTGCCTTGCATTGGACCGGTTTCAAAAGCTATTATTATCTATGATTAACATCGTTGTCAAACTTTAAAACCTTTTATTTGCTTCCGCATATTATCGTTGGGCCTATGTAAAACTTTAACTATTTTAATTAATGCAACGATGTTGGATTTTCTAAACGTACCATTAGAGGTCGTTCTTTGTATCTTGTGTGATGTGTATTAGGACGTCACGCCCCCGGACACGTGTTTCCGACTAGGCCCCGTTTGGGGGTGTGACATAAACACACTAGTGAATATCATATCGAGGCTTTAAATATTAAACCTTATAATGATATAATTTTCATTCATAGATCTGCAAGGATACCTCAAATGCTTGATTGATAAATGTTATATCAATATTGAGGAATATGAGTCACAGGATCATAGTGAACCTGTTAATCATTAAAGATGCATTATTGAATTTGAATTTGTTATCATGGTGAAACCATTAAGACGCTTTGTTGAATTTTAAATTTTATTAATGACTCAAACTATGAATGTTAAGATGTTGTCCATAAAGATAATCATTTTTGGAACTTGATTGATCTTTAACTAAACGGTTAGACTGTGAAGTTAAAATGAGTTTCTTAAAAGAGAAGAAAAACCCAAGTGGTTTGGTTCTTGGTTTCAAACTCATAAGGACAATGTTGTACACATTCTTAATGCATGCATTATGATATGATTTTTATCTTACGCAAAGCAATGTTTATTGATATAATTTCTTCTATGCGCATTAATTATATATAGAAGGTAGATTGTCATACTAGTGTTCATATTAATGAAATATGATAATGGAATTTAAAACTCTTCCTTGAATAATTACTATTGCGAGGACGGTTAGTAATCAAAGTAGTTTATGAATTCATATAATCTTTATGAAGTGTAAACACGGCAAGAATCCAAGTATGGATTATTGCAAGCATCTAAGAGAAGAATCTTAAGTTTATAATTAAATAAATCACTTAGTTGATTTAAATTTTAATTAAAATTAAGATAACTCCTGAGTATTCTTAAAAGCTAGTGGGAGTATTATGTTCAGGTTTCCTTCACCTGAAAGATTTAAGAAATTAAATGTACAACCTTGAAATAATATGTTTATTGCTATAAACATACGCGGTATATAAATCTAACACAATTTAATATACCATTTAGAAAGTCTAAATGGATAGACATCTTTTGATAAGATAGATCATGAATGAAATCTTAAGTTAGAATAAAGGATTCATTATGTATATTATATTGTGTAGAGGAATAGTTGTATCATGCTTAGAATGCAAGATGATTTGATACATTGGTATTAATCAAAAAGTTATTAGATAATCATTGAATTAAATATTTTAATAGAATATGTTTGGATTTGAGAAATCATTCCTAGATTATAGATTTGTCTATAGTAATGAAAAATCTAAGGATATATATTGTGATAATTTATTATGCAATTAAAGTAAACTAAAGAACTTGGAGTTCATGACGTGACAAACATTATTAAGAGAATATCCATTGTTTACGGATTTTAAAAGCATGGGGTTGTTTGTGTACACGGATGCTATATCAAATTGAGATGACACTCAATACTAGTCATGGTATGATTTCATTTTTGATGATGACCATGTAGACTAGTTATGCTCAACTGAGAACATAGTTGCATTATACATTAAAGAATAAGAATATTTTACACTTTTGGAAGCTGCGAAAGATGATTATTGTCAATAGTTGATGTCACATACCTTATGAGATATAGTGTGTTAATATTGAGATATTTGTATAAACAAACAATCATCATAGATATTCAAGAACTTCATTAATTAAATTCTTGAAATAAGTATTCTCAAAATTTCGAAAGATCAAAGCTAGTTGAAATTAATGAAATCTATGCCTTGTCAGTAAGTACGATTGTCAGGCATGATTTGTCAACTAGAATTATCATGCATTTGATTTATTTAGTATTTGGATAAAGGATGTTTAGACAACTTTATTAATGATAATGATATGTGGTATGTGGTTATATTTAATATAAATTGTGTTCTATATTTGCATGTTTAATCCATGAATAATATTAATTATTCTAAATTAGTCCGTTGTCGATTAACAATATGGGAATATTGTTAAAATAAGACAAATCTGAGTGATTGGTGATATCTTGGATATTAAATGATGTGTCCGCCAAACTCACATGATATTCATAAGATGAATATTGGACTTCCCCAACTAACAAGATCATCACTTTATGGAATCAGTTCATCAGTGAATTTGTAAGTGTTTTGATTTACTAAATCCTTAGGACTTGAGTAAGCAAGTAGGTTTTACATGTGTGGATAATCCTTCTTGTTATAGTTTAAGTTATCCTGGATAAGGTAGCTAATAAAAACTATTTTCAGAAGTGATTTTGAAGCATATGACTTGAAACTTGTAGTCAATAAAGAATTTGTTCCTTTAATAGTTGAAGAATGATACCATTGGGCCCCTCGTAGGGTTAATCAGATGTATGTATGGCCGCACCCAAAAACTCAGGTAGATATGTCTCAATGATTTTTGGTAATCTAGATTAATCATATATACGAGAAACAGAATTGTTAATTAATGAAATGACTAATGATCATATCTATTTTTAACACGGTATCGGAAACAAAAGGGATAGTAAATAACTTAAAATCTTTTAACTGTCGACTTTTGGAAGTTACGCTCAGGTATCGTTGGGAGCATTGGCCATAATTGCTAGACGCTTACCAATGTTATTATATTATTTGAGACATGTCCAAGTGGGAGCTGTTGGGATATGTACATATATTAAATAATATATGTCTGGGAAATTACTATGATACAATGTAAACGATACACTCGTCAATGTGTTAGTCGGTTATCTTTTTTTATGTAAAGGGTCTCCGGTAGATTTATTACTTTAAAAAATAGTTAAGTACAATGAATGTAGGTGAATCTCACATGTTAGCCCAAAACTAGGCGAAAGCAAATACACCAACTGTGCCTTAATCAGGCATATATAAGAATGACATGCCACAATTATAGTCATACTAACAAAATATCTAACTTGATCACAAAGATTAATATCAAAATCATTAGCAAACTTCATTTGAGCATCAGTCAAACTAGGATCATCAAAGTCATCATCGTACTGGTCGTCACCATGATTTTTCTTTCATTGTTCATACAAGCTTTTATTTCCCCCGCCACTACCACTTTTAGAAGCTTTATTAACATTGATGCCCGTAGAAGCCATATAAGTGGTGGTTTCATCGTATACCTCTTCCACTTCGTTATCATTATCCTCATTAACCAGATCATCAACCTTTTTAGAAACCACATTAGAAGAACTAGGAAGCGTTAATTTAGAAGGTTTTAATGGTTTCCCATCATCATCCAGTAACACAAGCATCCCCTCAATCATCTAACTTTCCAGTTCATTAATCCTTGTAACCTAAGTCTTTGCTTATATGTCATTATTATACTTTGTCCTTCATTTGTTTTCATTAAAATCAGCTTTTTAGGTTCTGTTTTGGCTTTTTAATAGGTTTTGAAAATTTAAAGGAGTGTTTGGGATAAGGGGTATTATTTAGTATAAATTGTGTTCAGCCTGTTTTGAGGGGTCAAATAAGATTTCATAAGCTCTCATTAAGCCTCAATGCAAGTTTTTAATAAGTTAGAATAGGATTTGATAAGTTTTGTAGTTTATTTAATCAAAAATCATGTCTGCTAGTCCAAATATGGTTCTAGACTGCTTGTTTTGGGGAATTGTCTAAAAGTCTTACTTGAGTTTTTTTTATGTCAAAATGAGTTTTCTAGTGCATTAATTACCAACTGTTTTAAGTCTTAATTCTGAGGTTGCAAAATGCCATTTCATTCAAAAAGCCAAAAGTAGTTAAATCTGTCATTTTCTATTGCTATTTCTAACTTAATTTTTAAGTCAAGTTTGTTAATTCCAGCTTATTTGTGCTTTCTTAGTATGATTCTTCATCTATTTTAGCTTTTTAAGGACTCAGTTCATCTTTTAATAGCTTATTTTTAGGGCTGCTAACGCCACTTTAGCCTTTTATAAAATCTTGAAAAAGCCAAAAACATTTACTTAAGTCTGTCATTTTTAAGCCCTCCTTTTCTAGCTTTTTATTTGTTTAAATTTCTCAAATTCAGTTTCTATGTGTTCCTTGATTGGTAGTCTAAATCTGTTTTGAGGTTTTAGCTTTTTAGGAGTGCTTAATTTATCTGAAATCTAGCTTTAAAAGTAGTGAAAAAACCTTTGAAAATCCTTTTAAGTCATTTTTAAGTAAAACTGTTTTAAATCCTTTTTTTTGAGTTGTTCAGCTTATTTGTTGTTCTTATTTTTAATCTTTTATGCTTATTAGGTTTAGGGGTAAGGATGTTTTTAGCTTTTTAGGTTTCTAGTTGCTTATTTAGTCCACAAAGCCAAACAGTTTGAACCTCTAGTCATTTAGTTTAACTTAGCATATCTGTCAACTTTTCTCAGTTTATTTCTGGCTTATTTTTAAGTTTTTAATAAAAGTCTCTTTATTAATGTTGCTTATTTTTGCTTATTTTAGCTTTTCCAAAAAGAAAATTAAAAAAAAATGATTTACAAAAAGGAAGGCCACAGGGTTCGAACCTGTGACCTCCCCTTTCTATAGCCAACACCTCACACACACCACACACAACCTGCCCTAGGGTCTTTTTCATTTATAAGTCTACCCCATTTTCCTTTTAACCCCTTTTTAGCCCTTTTTGCCTAACAGCTTATTTAAGCTTATTTCGTGCTTATTTCAATAAGCACTTTTCACCATTTTATTTTTCTTAGATCCAGCACTGTTCGATGCACTTTTCCTGATTTTTTCAGATTTTTATGATTTAGATTAGTATTTTTAATATTTAATTTAGAGTAAAACAATTTTTAATTCATAAAAAATTATTAAAAAGTCAAAAAATTATAATTCTTTTTCTAAAAATTTTCTTTAGTCATCTAGGTCATATTAAAATTAAATTTGAGTTTGTAGGGTTAAAATTTTAAGTTTTAGTTTTTTAAAGAACTGGATTTGGTCCTGTTATTGTCTTTCTTCGTTTTTTTTACTTTACTTGCTTACGTTTTTGGTTTACTTTTACTTGTATCAAAAGTTAAAAATTCATTTTAGGATTAAATTTTGATAATTTAGGTTTTAAAGTCGCTTTTTTATAGGATTCCCGTTAATGTTTTTAATTTTGTATTTGCTTTCATTTTTAGTTTAGCTTGCCTTTTTAATTGCTATATCAAGTAGAAATTAGAAAACCCATTCAAAGCCTTGTTTATATTCAAAATCTTATATCAAAACAGACTTTCGTATTTACCATTTCACGCTCGTTAGGAGAACGACCCGGGTTGATAACTTGCCCAGAATCTTTAATATCATATGTGAGTTTGTTGGGACCTTTTTACTAAAGGGTTGGGGACTAGGTTGACTTGGGGGATTTTTATTATTTGGATATTTTTTTGTTTTTTTTTATTATACTATTTGATATATAATTACCCCTACAAAGGTGGTTATCAGTACGTGTTCTTATCATATCTCAAATGGCTTACAACATTTGGAGGTAACTTGTTTGTGTTTTCAATGTTGTGATGAAGACTTGTCAAAATCTAGCAAAGGTGTATGATTTCTCTTATGGTGCTCAATGCGTACATTTGCTATCACTTAGTGTGTGTCTCATAGAAGATGAGGATTTTTGTCAAGAGGTTGCAATCTACTTATATTTCACAGATTTATTTATGAGTTTCGAGTCAAGTGGATATTACAAGACACAAGACACAAGTTTGGGTTATTCTACTTCAGCATCAAGTTCGTTATACTTAGTTTTCTTCATCAGTAATCATTACATAGAGCCTTCAGAATTGAAGATTCAAGAAATGGTTAACATATGGGTTTCAAGGGAAGCTTATTGTTAAAATGTTTAACCATTTACATGCATCATCGAGGTGAAGGTTTTTACTACTGCTAGTCATTATTACTACTGCTAGTGTGTGTTTCTACTACTCAAGTTCATTTTTCTTATTATGAGTTATGGAGGGTAATTTGAGACATTAGAAGGCTGGATTAGTAGTGAGAAGTGTGATAGTGGTTCGTGGTTGTCGAAATCAAAGTTGCATACTTTAGTCCCCTATTTGATTATGAAAAAAAAGGGAAGAAGGCGTTACAAAGATGATTTTCAACTTATAGATCCTTAGTGTGGCATGGTACAAAGGAAATCTACTTAAGGGGAAGTTTTGTTTCATTCAGGGAGATGATTACATCTCAACTTCAGGGGAAGCTTTGGCTTTATGATGAAGTTCGTACACGACTTTGTTTGTTTTGCCATCATCAAATAGGGGAAGATTATTGGGATTTTAGATTTGATGAGACAAAATAAATAAAAGAATAAAACATAAGGACTAAATTAGCAGATTGGAATTCTACAAGCTGGTGGAGAATTATGGAAGATTTGGTCAAAGATATCAAAAGATGAAGATCTCCTTAAGAAGATAAAGATAACATAAGATATTTCTTAATGTTTAAAAGATTTACTTGTTTATATCTTTATGTTAACTTCCTTTGTAAGTCATGATCTCTCTATTTAAAGAGATCATAGACACATAGTTTTAATATCCAGAAAAGTGTGTGTACACAAAGTGTAGAAGATGTAGACGTCTAGTTTGTGTGGTGTAGCCTCAAGGTAATTAAGGTTTCCTTAATCCCTGTTACAGGTGGTAACCGATCTATACTGATCATATAGATTTGAGGCTTAGTGGAAACATATGGTAATAAAACCTTGTTCAATAACATTGATGTTCTTATTTATATTCCGCTGCATATTGTTATCATTGTTATTGTTAATCCTAGATATAAGTTCTAATCAAACTGAGCTTAAACGATCTAAGGAGTTCTATCAAACTCCACAATAAATAACATCACTATTACCCTTAAGCTCATCATATGACTCATTAATAGATATGATGTTTTCAATATATCCTAACTCTTGTATATTAGAATTAAGCACATCAGAATCATTATAGGTGTCGTAATGAGGTACCTTAGAGAGTGTGTCAAAATCATAACGAGGTGTAACCGTGTCATCATTGAGAGAACCAAGAAGAGACAAATTTGCCATGAAGATTGCAATTGCTGTAGCTTTGTCATCACAGTCTAAATCATATGGATCAAAGTAGTCTACCTTGAAATTTGTTGTAGCTTGTAACTGGAGGTCCTCCCAGTCATCAGTTTCTTCCAAACTATCAGCTAAGAAATCCGGTTTCTCTTTTCCTTAAAATTTGCTTCCTGTGCTTTAGCAAGTAGAATTTTTTCTTTAAACCATTCAGAATCTTTCACCATTTTCCTTGTCGTACACTGCTTAGCCATATGACTTCACCTTTGCAGTTATAACATCTGATTACCCTTGGTTGATTTGCCCCTGTATTTCCAACTGCATTTATAACCCATGCTCCTGAAGCTTGATTATTTCCATCATTTCCCGCATAACCTTGAGACTATCTACCTTGAACATTCTGAACCATAACTTGGCCATTTTGAATCGTAGATTGAGTTCTTAGATTAGACAAAGTTGGTTATTGGTGGGAAGAAATTTTAAGCGGTACACGGAACTCAAAAAGTTCATAGCTTTATTGAGACTGGCTATTGGTATAGCAAGTCTGGTATCAGGTTAAAATGTTAGTGGTTGTTGAATAACTAAAGGTACATAGATTTGAAGTGGAGGTGACTGAATAAGTTATTGGGTTATTGAATTGCTTAATTGGTAGTGTTGATATGGTTGATAAACTTCAGATGGTTGAGTTTTATATTGTGTTTGATTACTGTTGTATATAGGAGGTGGGTTGTAGGTATTTGCCAGCAAAGCAAGTGGTTCTGGGAATCGTTGTCACATTTCTTGAACCTCTTTAGCATCGTTGTCACTCGGATTGAAGATGATTCACAAACTTCGTGTTGATTTGCATAGGTGTCATAGACATTGGAATCATGTTCATGTCATTGATCAGTTTAGCATATCTCAGATAGTAAGAGTGGATTGATTCTCCAGGCTTAGATGTGAATTTTTCAAATTCATCATATAGCATAGACTCACGTTCTTGCTTATTCATCTCCAGGCTTAGATCTCATATTTCCTTTGTAGTTTGATAGTGGTTGATGAGAGTGTAGATGTCAACAGGCAATCTGAGAAGAAGTATGTTAATAGCTTTGATGTCACTGTCATAACGTAACTTATCATCTCCTTTAAGGTCTTCAAGTCTTTCTTCATGATAGATGTCGGTAACGCCATCTGTGTCTTTAACAATAATTTCTGACTTGAATTTATAAGGACCGTGTTCAACTGAGTCTCTTAACATTACACTATTCTCTTTGCCTCGGATATATAGCATAATCCGGGTCTTCCAACTATCATACATGCCTTTTTCTAGCATCGGGGGACGAGTTTTAGAACCTGCAGCAATAAATTTTTTTGCCATAGTAGCCATTTGAATTTGACATGTAGTCTTCGTAAGAATTGATTTTTTGTAAGGATCGTTTTAACGAGAAGAAGTGTTGTTTTTGTTAAAGTTTTGTCGAAAGATTGTATTTTTAACACGAACCAAGTCAAAAGATTGCAAGTTTATCAATTTAGTTTACTTAAAAACCCTAAAGTTTAAACCTTTTTAACTTAAAAACCCCTAATTTTAACATTAAACTACAAATTAATTATCCACTAACTTCCAAAAATTACCTTTTTACTACAAAACCCTAATTTCCACTTTATTAATTTAATAATAGAACACCTTTTTAACCCTAAAAAATACAAAACCCTAATTTAGAAAACTAGGGTTTAGTTTTAATTTTTGAACTCGATCCAGGTTTGAAGGTTGTGGTGGGTCAGTTGGGTAGGTGTGACCGAACCAGGAGTTTTAGCTGGAGGGAG
>BQNB010112375.1:0-15000 GCA_026074375.1 Tanacetum coccineum
GGGCGTATTACATTTTGAGAACATTTGTTATAAACCGAAATCTTTATCTTTATTGTCGAACAATTTGAAGCCATGAGCTTATGTAATGAACAAGTATTTTGTTAATCCAATGTATCTTTTTAAAACGACACGTTTAGTGGTCGTTCTCACATCTTGTGCTATTGATCTATGAAGTAACGCCCTTGGATATTCAATATTCCGCTGCTACCCAGATTTGGGGGTGTTATAGATTGGTATCAGAGCCAAGGTTATAGAGAACCAGGTCAAAAGTTTTTGTCTGGACTATAACCATTTTCAAACACTTTATTCATAAACGGGATCTGCACGGGACATACATACATTACTTGTTTGCATCTAATATACGTGCTTACATGACATACACTGTTTTAGCATTAGTAGTTACTAAGTGCTTACATGATTGATATACGCGTATATAAATTATACTACGTATATTACTATAAGGGTCTTATAAGTAATACTTATATAAGTTATTTTTGCTTTTTGCAGCAGTCATGTCTTCTGCATCATCCGATGTCACCTACACTTCTGTCTATACCGATTCTAAGCCAGGCAGAGTCTTCTAGGGAGTCGATGATGAGACAGAGGATGGTCCGGTTGTCTATCCTATGGACGGGGGAGATGATGGAGATGATGATGACGGTGATTCATCTAGGGATGACGCCGATGATGAGGAGGAGGAGGAGCACTTAGCTCCGGCCGACTCGGCTGTTGTTGTACCTACTGTTAAGCCTGATTCCCCACCTGAGGGAACAGAGTCTGTTATACCACCACCCTCCACTGACATTACTACCAATGGAGCTAGGATTACTGTCCGGCTTCAGGCTTCCATATCACTTCCACCAGAGGCAGGGGTTGAGAGACTTCTAGCCATGCCTACTCCATCACCATCGGATCAAGAGGAGTATGAGGATGATGAGACAGAGGATGGTTCGTTTTGACTAACCCATGGACGGGAGGGAGATGATGGGAGATGAAGATAGAAGACGATCATACTAGGGATGACGCCGATGATGAGGATGAGGATGAAGGAGGAGGAGGAGGAGCACTTAGCTCTGGCCGACTCCGCTATTATTATACCTACTGTTGAGCTTGTTTCCCCACCTGAGGGAACATAGCCTATTATACCACCACCTCCACTGACATTGTTTTACACTAGAGCTAGGATTACTGTCCAGCTTCAGGTTTCCATATCCCTTCCACCTGAGGCAGAGGTTGAGAGACTTCTAGCCATCCCTACTCCATCACCATCACCACCTATCTCACTATCACCACCCTCTGCAAGGGAGAGCCTTGCTATGTGCATGGACCTATCTGCACATTCATCACCACCACCTGTGCCATCACCATTACTACCATCATCTGGGTCTCTAACCTAAATCCAGACACTCAGGATAGCCTCCACTCAGGCCCTTATTGATGCAGTTACTGCCGCATTACCATCACCTCCACTACCACCACTACCACCATCTCTATACATACCACCACCTGTTGACTGTAGGGATGATCGTCTCGAGTCCGAGTTGCCACCTTGCAAGAGGTTGCATTTGTCAACTCTAGGCCCAGTATGAGATCGGGATAGTCCTACTGCAGAATCTAACAAGTTGGGGATAGATTATGGTTTTTCAGCACTGTAGATCCTGAAGCGAGAAGATAGGGAATAGTGAGGTTAGGTATGGTATTAGGGATAATTAGGTAGATTCGGCCGAGGCAATTCCTGAGATAGCACATATGACCTTAAGAGAGGTGAATACTAGGGTTACAAAGCTTGCTGAGCTCCATGAGCATGATACACAGGACTTATATGCTCTACTAAAGGATGCTCAGGAGGGTAAGACTCGCATATCATAGCGAGTCACCATAGACTCGCAGCGAGTTAACTTGCTTATGGAGGATAGGATAGCTCATCAGGAGACCATACTGATTGTGGAGGAGGAGGCCTATGCTTCCCGAGAGGCTTAGGCTCATGCGATAGGATTGAGTCAGGCGGTCCATTATAAGCTTCAGACCTACCTTAAGCAGGTATATGCACATGAGTCTCAGCTCCATACACATGAGACACAGCTACAGTTGTAGGGTACTCTTATCCAAACACAACACCAAGTACATGAGACTCGCTTCCAGATGCAGCAGGCTGAGATGGCAGCATTTCAAGATACTAACAGTAGGCGTCAGGCACAGATGGAAAAGACTCTTCGAGTGATGAGAGACATGAGGCGAGAGATGGGCGACATGCAGGCCGAGTTGTTAGCACTGCAAGGGCAGTGGAGGAGAGCTAGATAGCCAGGATCAGATGCTAGATCTCCATATCACTAGGAGGCTTCTAGGGATGCTGATAGTCACATCTAGTGGTTTATGTCATTTTATTTTACTAGGCTGTTGTCAGGCATGTTAAGTATTAGGGGGTATCCCCGCTAGCATAACCTTAGATCTTTTGTATTGTATTTTGTGTACTAAAAACTATTTCATGTAAAATTTTCTAAGTTATGAATGAAATAGATGTGATTGTTATACTATATACCTCTCTTGTGTTGTTGTCTCATCTGTAAATTATTATATATCTTGTCATAATTATGACCTCACGTTTTATCTCTTATGTTTTAGATGAATCATGGCACCTGTGACAAGACGAGGACCAAATACCCCTCCTAACAACACCAACCCAAACAAAATGACTCCAGAATCAGTTCAAGCTATGATTGACCAAGCTCTTCCGCGAAACTCCACTAATGGAGACGGAAGCCACAGTTCACACGAGGATAACCGAAGGAACGTGCAAACTGCGCGCCCTTTTTTCTATGCTGACTTCATGAAGTGTCAACCTTTGAACTTTAAAGGAAATGAAGGCGTTGTCGGTTTAACCCGGTGTATTGAAAAGATGGAATCAGTGTTCAATATCAGTGGTTGTGCTATTGAAAATCAGGTTAAGTTTGCCACTTGCACTCTATTAGGGGTTGCTTTGACTTGGTGGAATGTGTAACACCCCCAAAAATGGGTCGCAGCGGAATGTGTTTCCGGGAGCGTTACTTCATAATACCATTGCACAAGTCATGAGAGAACGACCTCTAAGTGTCGTTTGAAAAGTACTCTTGAAAAGTTTGGACTCCAATGCTCCTCAAATAGGCCAAGCATCTATTTCACCTGAGAAAAACATGCTTAAAAGGGTCAACATAAAGTTGGTGAGTTCATAGGTTTTCGTAAGTATAATTGTAAATCCCAAAACTATATATATAGGTTTACCGTGTTACAAGTTTCGCCCATACAAGACATGCAACGCATAAACCGACATATATAGGTTTTTCCTATAAAAAAAATCCAAAAAGTTTTAAGTATAAATTGTAGAGGGATATGAACACTGAATCTTCCCAAAATGTTTCAAGTAGATGAACACAATATCCAAAAATGTTTCAAGTAGATAAACACAATATCCAAAAATGTTTAAGGTAGATATTATAATGAGCACAATATCCTAATTAGTTTCAAGTATATATTGTAATGAACACGATATCCCAAAATGTTTCAAGTAGATAAACACAATATCAAAAAATGTTTCAAGTAGATGAACACAATATCCAAAAATGTTTCAAGTAGATGAACACAATATCCAAAAATGTTTTAAGTAGTTATTATAATGAGCACAATATCCTAATTAGTTTCAAGTATATATTGTAATGAGCCAATAATATCAAAATGTTGCAAGTATATCTGTAATGATCACAATATATCAAATGTTCAGTATATATTGGTAACGAGCACAATATATCAAAATGTTTCCAAGTTATATAGTAATAGAGCCACAATATATCAAAGAAAGTTGCAAGTATATATTATAATGAGCACAATATATCAAAATGTTTCAAGTATATATTGTAATGAGCACAATATATATATTGTAATGAGCACAATATATCAAAATGTTTCAAGTATGTACGAGAAATGATTACGATTACTCTTAGTTCACGGAACTGTGACGTAGACTTATAAGTATGCCACTTTATTCAAGGCACGATAAATGTACATTAGTATCATGTTGGCCTTGTAGACCCCAATTCAGTCGTGATCAACATGGTATAACGTTCGTTAGTTCGATCTCGAACTAGTGAGAGCTAATCACCCGAATCTATTTTATAACATTCGCGCTCACCCTCCAAGTGATTTACAGTTCATGCAACCTAAGCTATCGTAAATATTCGAGTAAAAGTCAAGTAGTTTTTACGTCCAAAAGTAACCAAGTAGTGTATCTCATCGGAGATAATATACAAAAGTATGTTAAATCAATTTGTTATCAACCAAATTAAATGCCATTTTGTAAACAATCAGTTCTCACCCAAAACTAAAAACAAATCATGTAAAAACGTAGGGCTATGAACTCACCTTGAGTTCAGATAATCTAAATATCGCAGATAAAGCGTCACAAAATTCGTCAGATGCAACCTATTTAATTTAAGGTCGTATAAGTACTATCACATTGATAACTACTCTACCATGCAAAAGTCTATTTAGCTTATCACCACAATTTGTTTGAGTGAAAACATATTTTATAATTGAAAACTTAAAATATCTGATAATTTAATTAAAGTTCTTCTGGTAGTTGTTGGGTTCCTCCTGTAGTGTTGTGTTACAACGGGTAGTTGTTGTGGAATCCTCCCTTGTAGTGTTGTGGTTCCTCCTGGTAGTGTTGTGGTTCCTCCTGGTAGTGTTGTGGTTACTACTGGTAGTGTTGTGGTTACTTTCTAAGTCTGACCCGACTATAATGACCCACTAAATCACATTTTCATGACTTGGGTTCTAAAGGGAATTTATGCGAAACGATATTTTGAACAACTTTCCAGTTCTGTCCGAGACCCGAAACTCGACCGAAATGGGCGAAAAAGCACTCGCATCAGATCTGATGCAGTGTATCAATTACCAAAAAGCCAGATTTTTGCTCCCGCCTTACGACCCGTTATCACTCGCTTTTAAACTTAAAGAACCTCGCGGAGAAGTAAAACATCATTCTGAGCAACTTTCGTGTTTCGCCGGAAGGCTGAAACGGACTCGAAAGTGCTCAAATCGAGTTTTTAAATTCCTGACAGCAAGCGCCATGTATACAAGTGCTGAAATTAAATGTTTAAAATATATATCTCGTTTTCGCCGTAACTTTTTCGTTATTAAGAGTTAGAAGCTCTACCATATATCGAAACGATCTCTCGAAAGCTTATCATATTCAAAGCCTTAATTCAGATTAATATGAAAAACTTGATCCTCGTTGGCGTGCCAACTTTCTGCTCATTTATATTGCTTTTAAAACACCTCAAACTCAATTTTACATTTTTAATAAATTCCTAATGTGATTAAGCTACAATAGAACTAACATATGCATAAAATTAATATTGAAAGAACATAAAGGGTTCTAGATGACGTTATGGTGTATGATGATGATGATTAATGAAAAATAAACCACACCCTTGTGGTTTAAATCCTTGCTTGAAAACAACCCTTGTTTTCCTTATAAAACTCTAGTTTTCTCTTTATGCTTCAACACTTGAAATGGTTATTCAATGCTTGGAAACACCTTAGAAATCTAGAATGGATGAGTATAGGCCGTGTATGCTCTATAAAGATAAGGTAATGATTGAGGTATGTATGGGTGATTTGATGCCTTGGTTGTAAGAGCAAAAAGAGAGATTTGAGAAATTTACTAAGTAAAAATGAATGATTTATATTTCTTAGAAGTGCAAGACTTATATGTATAAAAGCTAGTCAATAACACTATACAAGACAAGATGAGTGATTTAGGGGAATAGTTGGTCAAGGGTATGGGAAGCATGGGAGGTATGGCTTCATTTAATGGTGAAGAGATGTACATTGACCATGTGGTGAATATTTGGTGATATTTCTTTGTATACTTCCACCTATGTCCGGTTTTGTATGCATATATGTGATGTTATCTTGTAAATTTTAGGTATTGGGTATAAATATGGGTATTTGTTGAAGCGTAGAAAAGTTTTGGTGGTTCCGGGAGTGCCTAAACGCATTTTATTGCGATACGTAATCAATTTACGCAACCAATAAAAATAAAATGAACAAAGTTAATAATTATTCTCAAAATAATTACTTAAACTTTGCTTGATGTAAACATTTAATTATTTGATGTCCATTTTCATTGAATGCTAATTTTTAACTTACGCGATTTAACTTAACTTTTAAGATTAAAAGCTAATGCGTACAATATTAAAAATAAGTAGTGAATTTATTGTCGACTTCCATGATCCTAAAACACGGGGTGTTATAGTCCCCCCACGTTAGATGACCTAGCCTCAAGGCTTCGGACGCACCACTTTGGTCACCAAGCGCTTTTGTTATTTTTTTTTTTTTTTTCTACTTTTTGTTTTTTTTTTTTTTTTCGTTGAGAAGAGGTGTGGGTACTTCTTCTTGAATTGGTCCTCGCGTTCCCACGTAAACTCAGGACCTCGCCTAGAGTTCTATCGAACCTTGACCAATGGGACATGGCTTTGCGTCAACCGTTTGACTTCTCGATCCATGATTTCTATAGGTTCCTCGATAACCTAAAGCTCATTATCAAAGTAAAGTTCATCCAACGGAACACCTAAAGGTTCGTTGTCATAACACTTCCTCAAGTTGGATACTTGAAACGTATTGTGACTCCTGCTCAGCTTTTGCGGACGCTCAAGCTTGTAAGCAATGGATCCACCCGTTTCCATCACCTTGGATAGTCCAACACACTTGGGGTTTAGCTTCCCCTATTTTCTAAAGCGTACTTCTCCTTTCTATAGTGGTACCTTAAGCATAACTCGGTTGTCAACTTGAAACTCTACAGGCTTACGTCTCCCATCGGCGTAACTCTTTTAGTGAGAAGATTTGATAGCAGATTGTCCTAGGGTGACTAATTATGGGTCTCAGCTATTGGCTTAGGATTTGGTATAGATGATGTCGACTTTATGGTAGGATGGTGTAGGAGTTTACTTGGTTATTATGATTATTAGTTTTGGTTCCTCGGGATACATACATTTTATTAATACGCAGGCAAAACTAAATAGAAAATTTGTTTCTTGACAAGGAGCTTTAAAGGCATCTAAATTATACATAGGTGATCAAGTTATGTATATTTGAGGGCTAACGATGCAATGCTCATTTTCGTCAAAATAGTGCTATAATTTGATTTGCAAAATAGAAAGTTAAAGTATAGTTGACAAAATTTTTACGATACATTAACTGATAGATAATTTGAAATTGTTTGGTACAACAGAGATTTAAGCGAAAGTACGACGAGAATTCTTAAAGAAATGAAGTCTAAGCATTGGTATCTTTTAGAAACTATGAGCTTATAGTACTACCTTACCTAAAGGAATGCTTTAGTATTAGGTAAAATAACCTTATATAAATAATGTAAGAATAACAAGGTATGGTAAGTATATATATATTTATACATATATATATATATATACTTAAGTCACGTTCGCAAGTAAACAAGTAGTGTGTCTGCACATATCAGACAAATATTCCTATAGTGTGACTTACACTATAATCACGGCTTAAATGTTTCACTAAAATCCCTCACGGTCAACCATCCTCGAGGGAATTTATCAAGCACCTAGATTTGTGTAAAAACTTTGTCATGGCTCCATCTCGTAACTCATCAAACAAGAACTGTCTTGAGATGCAGTCATGGTCATGGCTCAATCTCGCAACTCATCAAACAAGAACTGTCTTGAGATTCAGTCATGAATTGGTACACATCTCGACCTAATTAATAACTTTACTCGACGATGTACAATACTCGAACCTTTTACGTTCATCTAACTTCACATCGTTAGCATGTTGTATGTATATCATGTATGGTCCTGAGGCTATGGTGCAACCCACCATACCTCGACAAGGCTCTAGTGTTCATCTATCCCATAGAAAATCTGTGTACTTTGAAAATGTTTGATGTATGCAATGTTTGTGAAAATGGCTAAGTCCCTAGGTAAAATATTGCAACCTAGTTTCTCTATAGCCATGGCTCTGATACCAATCAGTAACGATCCCAAAAATGTGTCGCAGCGGAATGTGTTCCGGAGCGTTACTTTCATAATACCATTTGCACAAGTCATGAGAGAACGACCTCCTAAGTTTTTTTTTCCCCCCTTCCCCCGGGGGGGGGGGGTTAGGTACTCTTGAAAAGTTTGGACTCCAATGTTCCTCAAATAGGCCAAGCATCTATTTCACCTGAGAAAAACATGCTTAAAAGGGTCAACATAAAGTTGGTGAGTTCATTGGTTTTCGTAAGTATAATTGTAAATCTCAAAACTATATATATAGGTTTACCGTGTTACAAGTTTTCGCCCATACAAGACTGCAACGCATAAACCGACATATATAGGCTTTCCCTTATATAAAAATGCCCAAAAAGTTTCAAGTATATCTTGAATGAACACGAAATCCAAATGTTTCAAGTAGATGAACACAATATCCAAAAATGTTTCAAGTAGATGAACACAATATCCAAAAATGTTTCAAGTAGATATTATAATGAGCACAATATCCTAATTAGTTTCAAGTATATATTGTAATGAACACGATATCCCAAAATGTTTCAAGTAGATGAACACAATATCCAAAAATGTTTCAAGTAGATGAACATAATATCCAAAAATGTTTCAAGTAGATGAACACAATATCCAAAAATGTTTTAAGTAGATATTATAATGAGCACAATATCCTAATTAGTATCAAGTATATATTGTAATGAGCACAATATATCAAAATGTTGCAAGTATATATTGTAATGAGCACAATATATCAAAATGTTTCAAGTATATATTGTAATGAGCGCAATATATCAAAATGTTCTCATAGTATAATTTGTAATTGAGCACATATATAAAAAATGTTGCAAAGTATATAATGTAATAGCAACAATATATCAAAATGTTGCAAGTATATATTGTAATGAGCACAATATATCAAAATGTTTCAAGTATATATTGTAATGAGCACAATATATCAAAATGTTTCAAGTATGTACGAGAAATGATTACGATTACTCTTAGTTCACGGAACTGTGACGTAGATTTATAAGTATGCCACTATTATTCAAGGCACTTAAATGTCATTAGCAATTCAGTGCTTTTGGCCCTTAGACACCATCCATTCGGATCCGACATGATATACGTTTCGTTGAGTTTTTGATTCTCGCACTAGTGAGAGCTAATCACCTGAACGGGTGTCAATCCCAATAGATCTATTGATAACATTCGCGCTCACCTCCAATTGATTACAGTTCATGAAACTAAGCAAATCCCTAATATTCGAGTAAAAGTCAAGTATGTGTTTCCGTCCAAAAGTAAACCAAGTAGTGTATCACATCGCATTAGATAATACAAAAGAGTATGTAAAATCATTGGTTTAATCAACCATATAAATGCATTGAAAACAAGCAATGATCCTCACCCCAAACTTATAAAGCAAATCTTTGGTAAAAACGTGGCTTATAACTCACCTTGATCAGATAATCTAAATAATCGCAGATAAAGCTCACAAAATTCGTCAATGCAACCTATAAAATATAAGTCGTATAAGTACTAATCACAATTGAATATCCTCAACCATGCATAAACCTATTTAGCTAAACACCATCTAGTTTTTGAGTGCAACATATTTTATAATTGAAAAACATTTTATAATAACTTATTAATGTAATTAAAGTTATTCCTGGTATTGTTTTGTGGTTCCCCTGGTAGTTTGTTGGTTCCCTGTAGAGTTTGTGGTTACTACTGGTATGTTGTGGTGCCTCCTGGTTAGTGTTGTTGTTCCACCTGTAATTGTTGTGGTTCCTCCTGGTAGTGTTGTGGTTACTACTGGTAGTGTTGTGGTTACTTTCTAAGTCTGACCCGACTATAATGACCCACTAAATCACATTTTCATGACTCGGGTTCTATAGGGAATTTATGCGAAACGATATTTTGAACAACTTTCCAGTTCTGTCCGAGACCCGAAACTTTACCGAAATGGGCGAAAAAGCACGCGCATCAGATCTGATGCAGTGTATCAATTACCAAAAAGACAAATTTTTGCTCCCGCCTTACGACCCGTTATCACTCGCTTTTAAACTTAAAGAACCTCGCGGGGAAGTAAAACATCATTCTGAGCAACTTTAGTGGTTCGCCGGAAGGCTGAAACGAACTCGAAAGTGCTCAAATCGAGCTTTTAAATTCCTGACAGCAAGCCGCCATGTAAATACAAGTGCAGAAAATTAAATGTTTAAAAATATATATCTCGTTACGCCGAAACTTATCCTTATAAGATTTAGAGCTCTACCATATATCGAAACGATCGTTTCGGATAGCTCTATCATATTTCAAAGCCTGAATTCAGATTTTATGAAAACTCGATCCAAGTTTGGCGTGCCAAACTTTTTGCTCATTTATATTGCTTTCAAAACACGCCCAGAACGCATTTTTACATGTTTAAAAGTACCTTAATGGGGTATTAAGCTACAATAAGAACTAACGTATGCATAAAATTAATATTGAAATGAACAAAAATGGTTCAGATGACCTGATGGTAGTAAGATGATGATGATTAATGAAAAATAAACCACACCCTTGTGGTTTAAATCCTTGCTTGAAAACAACCCTTGTTTTCCTTATAAAACTCTAGTTTTCTCTTTATGCTTCAACACTTGAAATGGTTATTCAATGCTTGGAAACACCTTAGAATATCTTAGGATGGATGTGTATAGGCGTGTATGCTCTTATAAAATCAAGGTATGGATTGAGTATGTTGGGTGTTTGATGCCGTGGGTTTGTAAGAGCAAAAAGAGAGAGTTGTGTGAAATTTTACTAAAGTAAAATGAAGTGTATGATATCTTTCTTTAGAGTGCAAGACTTATATGTATAAAAGCTAGTCAATAACACTATACAAGACAAGATGAGTGATTTAGGGGAATAGTTGGTCAAGGGTATGGGAAGCATGGGAGGTATGGCTTCATTTAATGGTGAAGAGATGTACATTGACCATGTGGTGAATTTTTGGTGATATTTCTTTGTATACTTCCACCTATGTCCGGTTTTGTATGCATATATGTGATGTTATTTTGTAAATTTTGGGTATTGGGTATAAATGTGGGTATTTGTTGAAGCGTAGAAAAGTTTTGGTGGTTCCGGGAGTGCCTAAACGCATTTTATTGCGAAACGTAATCAATTTACGCAACCAATAAAAATAAAATGAACAAAGTTAATAATTATTCTCAAAATAATTACTTAACCTTTGCTTGATGTAAACATTTAATTATTTGATGTCCATTTTCATTGAATGCTAATTTTTAACTTACGCGATTTAACTTAACTTTTAAGATTAAAAGCTAATGCGTACAATATTAAAAATAAGTAGTGAATTTATTGTCGACTTCCATGATCCTAAAACACGGGGTGTTATAGTCTGATAAGAACCTTAGGTCCTAAAGC
Source organism: Tanacetum coccineum (assembly GCA_026074375.1). Classification (NCBI taxonomy): domain Eukaryota; kingdom Viridiplantae; phylum Streptophyta; class Magnoliopsida; order Asterales; family Asteraceae; genus Tanacetum; species Tanacetum coccineum. Next base: position 11,469 of record BQNB010112375.1, read on the forward strand.
ATATTCAATGACTTGAGAAGTACTCAAGAAGAAAATGACGGACAAGTATTGTCCACAAGGTGAAATCAAGAAACTAGAGATCGAATTATGGAACCTAAAGGTCAAAGGGAACAATGTCCCAACATACACTAAACGTTTCCAAGAGCTAACCCTGATATGTACCACGTTTGTTTCTAATGAAACTGAGAAGGTTGACAAGTACATCAGTGGACTTCCTGATAACATTTATGGAAATTCCAAAAAAAGGGGTCCCCCCCACCCCCCCCCCCCTCCCCCCCCCCTGCCAGACCCAAGATGTTGGATGAGACTATTGAGTTGGCCAACGACTTGATGGATCAGAAACTCTGCACCTACGCAGAAAGGCAGACTGACAACAAAAGGAAGGCTAATGATGCATCCAGAAACAACCATGGCCACCAACAACAACCCTTCAAGAGACAAAATTTTGCCAAGGTCTACAATATGGGGTCGAGTGAAAAGAATCTGTATGGTGGATCTTTGCCCAAATGCACCAAGTGCCATTTTCATCACAATGGCTTGTGTACTCAGAAATGCCACAAATGTAACAAGGTAGGGCACTTTGGCCACGACTGCAAAAGTTCTGGCAACACTAATGTTGCTAATGCTCAGAGGGACAATAAGGCAATTCCCAAGGGGAATGGTTGTTTTAAATGTGGAGCTCTAGGACATTTCTAGAAGGATTGTCCAAAGTTAAATAATAAGAATAAGGGAAGTGTAAATGCACAAGGATAGGTGTATGCAGTTGGGAATGCAGAGAAGAAAGGGAATGCATCGAGGGACTCGGACTCTAATGTCGTCACGGGTATTGATAAGTGCTTAATTACACATATCTTTTACCTCTAAAAACGAGCTTAAATGACCAAAAACAGACAAAAACTGCCAAATATATGTTTGTTTTGCATTTGTATTGTGCAGGAAGTGGATATCAACAAAAAGACAGAAAACCAAGCCAAAATGACAAAACTGAGCATGGAATGGAAAAGACTGTGCAAAATCAAGGCCAAAGTCCAAAAATGCCAAAGTCAGAGTCAATATTAATGAATCAGCAGTCAAACCGGAGCCGGAACTGAAGAATACTATTGAATGCAATCTTAACCCATCTGATGGGCCGGGAAAGCCCAATAGTATAATTATGAAGACTGTGAAGACCAAATGGGCCCTCAATCAATTACAACAGCCCATTTGTGTGCAATTGACAAAGACTGTGAAGACTTTGAAGGCCCAATCCTAGCCCAGTTACAGCCAATCTCAGCCATTGTACACACAAAACCCACTTCATAACCTTATTGGGCCTTAAAAAGCCCAATAACATAAGCCTAAACCTTATTGGGCCCAGACACACTCAATTGGGCCCAATACAAGCCCAAACACAAAACCCAAGCCCAATACCCTTTTTTATAAAACTCAAGGACCAAAAATGTAAATTTTAAAAACCTTGTTTTATAATTAAAAATGAAAAAATAAAGAAAAGGGCCAAAAATGCCAAGTTTGAAACTTGTTTTATAAAAGAAAAATGTTTTAAACTAAAAGAGGGACTGAAATTGCAATTACCCTAACCTTTTTATTCTTTTAAAGTTATAAAACCACAAGGGCTGAAATTGCAATTTACCCTAACTCTTTGTTTTCTTTTGTTATAAAACCAGAGGGGCCATTTGTGCCACTTTCCAAACTGAGTTATAACTGAAATTTGGGCTTAAATAAAGTGAAAAGAGTGAGAGAGTTCAAGGGCCACTCTTGCATCTTTTTCATTCTTTTCTTTAAACGAACCAGCAACAGGGTACTGTAAACCCCCTTCCCGCCAAACCCATACCACCCTCCCCCATGGTTTACAAGGCAAAACCACTACCCTAGTACACTTTCCTACATCCCCTAACCCACTTCCCACCTTACCCTGCCCCTATACCCCTTCCCACTTGCAAAACACTCAACCCCGAAAACCCTTTCAATGGCTGAGATTGTGTATAAAGTGAAGTTAAGGGCTAGGATTGCTTGAGGAGTTTCTACACACCCAACTAGCACATGTGAAGCCCCAAAGACCTTTAGGACTTCTATAAAAAGAAAGAAGACCAGCCGAAGTTAAAAAGCACCATGTTACACCCTTTTTTTTATGTTTTAGCTTAATTTCAATTCCAAGTCTTTTCTTTTAATCATTTAAGTGTAACTCAGCTTATTTAAAAGCAACAAATTCCTAAACGTAGGAATTCCACACGTACCCAAGCCTCCTGCCAAAAAGAGCACAAGTAGAGAACATGAGAAATCTGATTTTCCACAGAGTAGTTTTGCTTATGCGGAAACATCTCTATCCTTTCAAAACCATTGGGTTAGTTCGACCACTCCCTCAGTGGCCTTTTGAAATACAGAGGTTGCCAATTCAATGAAAGTCTTTGGTAAGTGCATTCTCGAGCAACGGCGTTTTTTTTCGGATCCCCCTTCTGCACCCGTTTTTTCCCGAAGTATGGCTTTTGTCAATGCTGCCATTCCTTTAATGCATCACTTCTGCCAGTCCCAGCAAAACACCTTGGTCCAATCATTTTCCTGAAGTTGGCAATGGTAACAGTGTGGGTTGGGTAGGATTATCCTGTAACTGGTGGTTTGACTCCTTGTAGCTCTTTTTTGGTGCCATTCCTTTCAAATCCAAAAAATATAGATTAGTTTAATTCCCAAAAAGGTCAATGCTCCGAAATAACGTGTTTTGTAAAAGGATGCAATGGTCCCCAATAAGAAATGTGCGGATCATGGCATAAATGGTTATGTAAAGATTATTCATATTTGATAACTTAATGTTTAGGTATCATTTAGAAACTATGAGCTTATAAAAAAATATCTTGCCCTAAAGGAATGTTTTCCAGTAGTTATTCTCAGTGTAGACAAGAGCACCCTTATATAAATAAATGTAGAATACATAAGGTGTGGTATAATAAATATATAATTAAACAATATATATACCGAAGTCCCACGTCCGCAAGTAAAAAGCATTGTAGTGTGTTCTGCACATATCAACAAAATAATTCTATACCTAAGTCACGCCCGCAAGTAAGCAATTAGTGTGTCTGCACATATCAAAATTTTTTCCTATAGTGGTCTTACCTCTATAATTACGCGTAATTATTTCACCTAATGCCTCTAAGGGTTTAATCCTGTCCCATGAGTCCTAACCATCCTTGAGGGAATTTATCAAGCACCTCGAGTTGTGTAACAACCTGTCATGGCTCAATTTCGCAACTCATCAAACAAGAACTGTCTTGAGATTCAGTCATGAATTGTTACACGTCTCGACCTAGTTAATAAATTTACTCGACTATGGACAATACTCGAACCTTTTACGTTCATCTAACTTCACATCGTTATCATATTGCATGTATATCATGTATGGTCCTGAGGCTATGGTGCAACCCACCATACCTCGACAAGGCTCTAGTGTTCATCTATCCCATAGAAAATCTGTGTACTTTGAAAATGTTTGATGTATGCAATGTTTGTGAAAATGGCTATAGTCTAGGGTAAAATATGC
>BQNB010112375.1:20000-22167 GCA_026074375.1 Tanacetum coccineum
ATAATGATCTTATTAAACCCTAGCCCATCGAACTTATAACTAATTACTTGCAAATAGGAGAATTCTACTGATCCCGGACACATTAGCCTACGCCAACACAACACAAAGTTCCAGCGCATTAAAATACTAGACTAAGACCTCATTTAAATGATAGGTCGCATAATTAAGCACATAAACGAGTATGAATTGATAAACATAATCAACAAGCAACGATGAATTAAGCATTCGAGATAAACAAACTAAATTTTATATTATCATAAACATGGCTAATACCTAAAGGTATTAGCCGTATAGTATTGCAACAATACAACGAATCATAGGAAGAACGATATAAAGTAAAGAGATTACGCTAACTGAACGCTATGATAGAGTGTAAATGATTACAAGAGTTTTCCCATTGATTGGAGCACTTTGCAGGACCTTTTTGGCTTCTTAGATCTTCTAGAAATCAAACTTGGTGGCTAAAATCATACCCTACATCGTATTTAGGGTTTAGTATTTATAGACTCTGAAAATTTAGATCGATACGGCTATTGAACTTAATAGGGCGTATCGATTAGTTTTGCAAGGCACCATGAAAAAATCTCCAGAATTTTCTTGAGCGGAGGGTATGGATCGCCAAATCCAAATTGAAAAAATGTGTTTTTTCTTGATTTTTGACCAAAGTATCATATACGCGTATATACGGCGTATTCTTCAAAGTCAGGCAATGGTCTTGAGTTCTTCAAAGTCTTTAGATACGGCGTATTGGGTTGGATTCCTTGGAGTGCGCGCTACGTTCAAATCAATCAGTGATATCATTCCCAATTTACTTGATTTACTGTATCTTCGAATAGTTATCTTCATGGATACGGCGTATGTAGACAGCATGGATACGCCGTATTGGGAATTGGTCAAACGCGTTTTCTTGTGAAGTCTTGGCGCAGATACGCCGTATCTCTTTAGTTGGATACGGCGTATTGGTGAAATTTCAGCAATCTTCAAATATCTTTGTTTTGGCTCCAAATTATGCGCCTTTTAGCTTGTCTTCACAAAACACTCCTGAATTACTGCATTTATCAACTTTAAAGCAATTAAGTACCAAATAATGCAATAATTAAATAAAAGTGGGCAAAACAGATGGGATAAATGATATAATAAAGTGACGTTATTTGATGTCATCAAATATCCCCCCACTTGAATCCTACTTGTCCTCAAGTAGACTTTAGAAAAAGTTTTAGTTTATGAAAATGTGTCCCAACCGAAGTTGAGGTTTTTCCGTTTAAGCATCGTTTTGTCCTAATCACCTGTACATAACCGAGCTCCTCACGAAATATGGAAATGAAAACACTCAGATCACTCAACTAATCTAGGGTGCAACATTTAAGTAGTACGCTCAATTGCTCGGTCGTGATTAGCTTCGTATCATAGGCTTGGCAAGGATACACATCTCCACCGCTAAAGCTGAGGAAGAACAAGTTCAAAAGATAAATTGGGTTAAGAAGGCTTAGGGTTGATCATTCAACAGTCTTTCACCATAAGTACCACACCAACAAGGCAGCTGTATCGTACATACACGGCCGTAACGACGGAATAGACATATACAATCCGAACACATCCCCGTTCGTGTTTAACCAGCGGTTAGGATGAAGAACGATATAGGGTAGGGAGCTTCTAACTTTCACCGAAAGTCGTCATCCAACAAGGCAGCTGAGACATGCATACATGGCCGTAACGACGGAAGCATGCTCGAACAAGTCCTCGTTCGAGTAGACATTAAGGTTAGTTGCTAGGAAAGGTAAGTAAAATGGGTGTTAAACAAAATTCACAAAACAAATAGATTAAGCCAACATATTTTCTCCCAAACGTTCCATGACAAAGACTCAAACATATAGACAGACGCCTCGATCACATAAATGAGAAAGACAACCTAAGTAGGCGTTCCCATAACGGTCAACTTCCTTTACATCCTACTCTTTACATACTTTTACATAAGTGGTGATATCGGCCACTTTTTACAAGACTTTACATCATTGATTTTTGTAACGTATCAACGAATAATCGATCCTTCCAAGTGATTCCTTCGATATAAACTTCTTTTGAACCGGTGGTATGTGCTTAATTACACATACCTTTTACCTTTAAAAACGAGCTAAAATAACCAAAAAACAGACTTAAAATGCCAAAT
>BQNB010112376.1:9366-22167 GCA_026074375.1 Tanacetum coccineum
TTTTTCTTACGGGGTGTCACATTCTCCCCAGGTTAGAAGATTTCGCCCACGAAATCAAGACGTTGTAGGAGTTGGTGAATTTTCGAAGGTGTGAGGGTCTTTGTTTTTAACTGGTTCTTACGTATCCCTAATTGAATACTCCCACAAGCCAAGGTGACAAAATGTGTGGAATATATCCGTTGAAGTAAATAGTAAAGCCTTAAATTATTCCCCTCCTCCCCTTGCCTTATAAATACCACTTCACCCCTTTCAAAGATTTCAAACTTAAATCATTACTACAAAATACTTCAAAATGGCATGTGCGCTTCCTCATACTGATTCCGAAATCGAAGCCTTGGTGCAAAGGTTAATTAATGAAGATAGGGGTCGTCAGGATGTGCTTTTGAATTTGGCCTTTCAGTTTGAAGAATCATGCGCCGTCAAGGACAATCTTAGAAAAAATTATGAGAGATGCAACGATATTTCTCAAGAGAGTCGTGCTTTGATTTGCACTCTTTTAAAGGAAAGCTCTATAATGATCGCAAGTTGCATCTTTCTATGTATAGGAAGGCGTCACAACTACAGAAACAATTGGATGCCAAGTCGGCTTGGCTTCAAGAAAAATACTCCGGCCACACGCACAGAGGTATAGGTTGCTCGTCATCACAGATTAATTGCCCTCTTAACGAGAAAGAGTTACATCAACTTCGTATGGATGAAGAAGCTCTAAAAGAGATGTTGGAAGAAGAGACCATGAACGAAAAAGCGCAAGAAGAGAAAACTAGGCAAGCACAAGTCAAAAATAATGCATTCTTTTTAGAGTTTGGGGTAGTGAAGTACGACTCGGATTGTGAGTCATCGGATTAATGTTTTAAGGGTTGTTGTAACCATGTTTTTTGTACTATTTTGAATAAAACTTTGTTGTCTTAACTATGTACTTGTATTCCCACTTTCACAATTCATCGGTTATCATGTTAGTAATCTAGTAAGTTCGACTAAATGCATTTGATTTCTGTAGCATCAAAATGTTTGTTTCGTGACTGTTGTCTTGTCATGATGTATCTTGAATGGGATAATTGAGCGACTATGACTACTGTCACCACACAGTATTTTAAAGTGTTTGCGTGGAAACTCTGTATTGAATAATTGAGTGAACATGATTGTTGTCCCTTTACAGTATAATAATGTGATTTAGGGATAGTGTTATAAATTTATAAATTTTTCCTCAAAGTAATTATTTTAACAGTCCGAAACTCTTTTGGTGATTGATTTTTTTTTCCTTTAGGGTTTGAAATAAGATTTAAATTTTCATAGGGTGTCGCAGTCTTTTTAAGTCGACATCTTTGTCTTGAATTCAAATGTTTTACTCGTGGCATGGGTTTAGAAAAGGAAAAAGGTGGCAAGTGGGGTTCCAACGGCTAGAATGTGGCGAGCCGTTAATTCCCTTATATGTATATATACACCTTGCCCACTTCTTACATTGGTCAAAACGCAAAATAAGTTTCCTCACTCAAATTTCCATACGTTCTTAAATTAAAATGTCGTATCTCGTTCCCCTGATTGCGGTTGTGTTTGTCGTGGTGGTTGGTTGTTATTTGGCGAGTGTTCCACAGGAAGAAGATCATCAGTACATCGTTGCAATACTAGGGCTTATTGTGCCACTCATCATTGTGGCGATTGGCGTGGAAGTTTTCTGGAAAAAGTAGCTTTCGTCCGTAGGTGTGCGGGTTGTATTGCCGTTTAGTTCTTGGGAAATTTTAATGAATTTTACGCTGAGTCCTCCAAGAAGAACTATCAAACGCTTCACCTTTATCTTTGCTTCGTTTATGTAGGACTTACTTCCCCATGATGTATTTTAATGAATTGTAGTTCTTCATGGTTTCTCTGTGTATTGTTTTTAATGTGATGAATGAGTAAAATACGTGTTCGTTCAAACTTTTGTCATTACGTCGAATACCATTGAGCATATCTTTGTCGACCTAACTTATACATAGTTGATCAGGCTATGTATACCTCAGGTTTACATTGACATCCCCTTTTTCTTTAGTTATTTGCTTGTGATTGTAAGAGTAGTTGGTATCAAGAATCGTAGTGTGTATAAATTGTCGTATCCCCCAAGTGTCTCATAAGTGATGTTATATTATGTGTCAATTTGTGGTTTACTATTTCCTTGCTACTTTCTATCACACATGTGGTCCTCTAAAAGTTTATGTTCACCTTATGTGTTTATTTTGCTAAGTGTATATCGCTTAATATGTTGGCGTGTATTGTCTATGTGTTTGAAAAATCATTATCTCAGCATATAAGTTATTTTGAATAATCACTTTTGTTGAGAGTTTAGGGTTTGGTTGCAATTGCTCTTGCTAGACATAACTTGTCCATTATAAATGTTTTAAATCAGTATTCCACTACGCCGCCCCTTTTCTCATCTCTCTCAAATTTCACTTTACTTACCTCTTATCCCGAATTATCGTTACTCCACCATATTAAGTTTTTCTCCTTCTTCCTCGAAACTGTCGGTTACCAATCCCCATGGAGTTTCCAGTCGAGATTTTTACTCCCGTCATGATCATAATCATCACATCGCTCATTTTGCTGATCTACCCGATGTGTTTCTTTTCACGCGGTGATGTATCTGTTGTTTTAGCATTTTACATTTTTGTTGTATTCCCTATATTTTGCATTTTGTTGTATTACGAACAAAAATACTATGGATCTGATTGAATAAGGCTTCGCGTTGAGTATTTTATTGCTTCATCTTCTTCGTCATAATCATATATTGGTATGTGCCCCACCTCGTATCTTGGCATGATTTGAAGTCATTACCTGGAAATCTTTCAGATGTATTTAGTATTTTATTAAGAAGGCGTTTATTGATTTGTAAATGAGAAGGATATTTTGGATTGAAAAAATGTCAAATAGTGGAAGAAAGAAAATGATTTTTTGTAGGGATTGCTGTTTCTTGTCTAAAGTGCTATGTGTGCCCCTGTTTGAAACGATCCTTAAGTTTCACATGGTTCATCAGAAATAGCTTCCCTATTTCCGTTTTCCGGGCACATGATTGCATTCTTCATTTGTTGGGCAATGAGCATACTTGTTTTGCACTGAGCGAGATTTTGATAGTGTTATTTCCTTGACACATTATGATGCTTGTCATTTCATTCCAAAAATGATCAATTATATGGTTTCCCTTATACTGGGTAAATGTACTCATAAACTTTTTTTAGGGCAGAATTGTTATTTCATTTATTATTTCATGAAAGCAAAGTACAAGTTCTTATTAATTTCCTTGCAAGTTGGGATACATTGTTATAGCTAGTTTGGCTGTCTTGCTTACGGGACTAGGCGGGCTTATAGGCTTAGGCGGGCTAGAATCTTCTGAATTTGTTCATGATCCTCAGCGTGTCTGTCCTCGGCATTAGTTACCCTTATCTGCAACAATGCGATCTCATGTCCGACAGCTGCAGAGAATACTGTAAATTCGGAGATTAGAAGTTTTTGTCTTTGTTTCTGCAGGGTGAAGAGTGTCAACTTCTACTTCCAGGTCCTCTAGTCTGGCTGTCACATCTTCTGGGTTGAGTTCTGATGTCTCAGATGCTGGTTTACCGTCAGAGAAGTGCGAATAGCATGGGCTGGGAAGACTGGCGAAGATGGTGATCTGCATTCTCTTTCGAGATGGACCCAGGCGCTTGTGAGTAATAGTGTAGGAACACTGGAGGTTATGATTTCTTGGGAGGTTCTCGCCCCTGTAGCAGGGGTCAAGGTTAGCCCTAACTCAGGTAATTGGGTTGTCGGAGAGGTTGGTGAGTCAAATCTTCTTGGAATGGAATGTCCCATGGCGGCTTCCTATTCCGGGGAGTTGTCAGGTACGTTGTTGGAAAGTATGTGATTACATATTCTCGAAAGTGACACCCGTTGCATATAAAGAAAAGTATGGTTTTCTTCTTGTCTTATATTCCATATTTAGGTAAAGATTAACTTATGAGTGCCATCTATTTTTAAGATAAGGTGTATTGCACGTTTTGAATGATTATGCATACTATGTCTTGAGGATATGTCTAGGAGTGTTGGATTTAAGTATACACTGGTATAGTATTTTCTTGTTCGTTGGAAATTTATTCGTCATTATTAGATGTATCCTTAGGTTAAAGACCCAAGCTGGTAAGCTCCCGGATAATAGGTGGCATATTCATGGAGTCCATATTATTCTTGACTCAGGGCTGGTGTAACCCTTTATGTCTTAAGTTTCTTTTCGTAGTTTCTGACTATTGTATAACACCTTATGTTTTCAAATCATTGACGACGTCGATAAATATACTATTTATTTTTAGCGTTGTACGCGTTTGCTTGTGTATAATTTTGTTTTTTTTCCCCCCATGAATTAAGTTTAAATCGCGTAGCTAAAATTTAGCGATCAATGTAAACGGGCATCAAACAATTACATGTTTCATCAAAAAGTTATTTTTTATTTTTTAAGTAATTAATTTTGAGGATAATTATTAACTTTATATCATTTTATTTTATCGGATACTTAAAGTGTATACGTTTCGCGATAAAATTGCGTTAGGCACACCCGGAACGACAAAAACTTTTCTACTGCTTCAACAAATACCCACGATGTATACCCAATACTAATTTACTCAAATATATCATGTATAGCTCAATAATGCCGAATTTCTTGCAATATATACAAAGATATACATGAAAAATGAAGAAAACTCTTCCTTTTGGTCAAATGAACACCATACTTCATTAATGCCACACCATACCTTGTCTAATTGACTAAAGGCCATCCCTAAGACCATGACCCTTCCCTAAAACCCTCAACATGTTCCTTTTGGGAACTAATCTTACGTTGCAATTATAACATTTGATTACCCTTGGTTGATTTGCCCCTGCATATCCAACAGGTATTGACGACCCTTGCTCCTGAAGGTTGATTATTTCCAGTACTGCCCGCATAACCTTGAGACTGTCTACCTTGAACATTCTGAACCGTAACTTGTCCATTTTGAATTGTAGCTTGAGTTCTTGGATTAGACGAAGTTCGTAGTTGGTTATTTGTGGGAGGATATCTTAAGCTATAAGCGGAACTAAAGAAGATCATAGCTTTGTTGAGACTAGCTATTGGATCATCAGTTGGAAGAAAGGTTGGTACTGCAAATCCGGTATCAAGTTGAAATGTAGGTGGTTGTTGAACAATTGTAGGTGCATAGATTTGAAGTGGAGGTAACTGAATTAGTTGTTGGGTTATTGGAGTGTTTGATTGGTAGTGTTGATATGGTTGATAAACTTCAGATGGTTGATTATTATACTGTATTTGCTGAGAGCTGTATGACAGAGGTGGGTTATAGGTATTGGCCAGTAGAGTAAGTGGATCCGGGTATCGTTGTCGCATTTCTCAAAATTCTTCAGAATCTCTTTCATTGTGTTTGAGGAAAGCATACAATTGATCAAAGTTCACACGGTGAAGGTCTCTTGCTTGTTTAGCTGCTGTGACAAACCTACTCCACTCAGGTTGAAGATGATTCACAAACTTCGTGTTGATTTGCATGTTTGACATAGACATAGGAATCATTTTCATGTCATTGATCAGTTTAGCATATCTCAGATAGTATGAGTGAATTGATTCTCCAGGCTCATATGTGAATTTGTCAAATTCATCATATAGCATTGACTCACGTTCTTGCTTGGTCATTTATGTGCCTTCCATAAGTTCTTTGATGTGATCCCATATTTCTTTTACAGTCTAATAGTGGTTGATGAGAGTTTAAATGCCAACTGGCAATCCAAGTAGAAGTATATTGACAGCTTTGATGTCATTGTCATAACGTAACTTCTCTTCTTGAGAAAGTTCTGTAACTGTTTGTTTTTGTTTTATGTTTGTAACACCATCAACAGCTTTAACTGTGATTTCTGGCAAGAGTTGATAAGTACCATTCTCGATTGAGTCAATTAACATTTCACCATTATCTTTTCCTCTAATGTAGAGTATAATCTAAGTCTTCCAGCTATCGTACATGCCTTTCTCTAGCATTGGGGGATAGTTTTCAGAACCTGCTGCAATCACGTTTTCTGCCATTGTTGCCATTGATGAATTGATTTGTGTAGACTTAATACGAAATGATATTTCGGATCATTTTCGATGAAAAGGAAGTGTTGTGTGGTTTGTATGTAGTTTGTTTTGGTGAAAAGGTTGAATCTTTAAGCAAACCGTGAATAAAGGTTGAGACTTTATCACTTAAATTTACTAAAGATTAGAACTTTAGCCTTGAAACGAACTTGAAAAATCCTTAAAGGCAATAAATCAAAGGTTCGGTTCAAAAGGGTGGTTCAGTTTGGTGGTTCGATTGTCAAGGGAGAACCGATTCTGTGGTTCGGTTCCCAAGTGGTTCGGTTCTACTGGTTCAGTGCTTGCACTGGATCGGTTGAGACTCTGGTTCGGTGCTTGCACTAAATCGGTGGTCTCCTGGTTCGGTGCTTGCACTGTATCGATGGATCCTGGTTCGGTGCTCCTGGTGGTTCGGTTACAAGGGTATAATCGATCCTTGTGATGAGGTTGAAATTTTTGAGACACAAGAAACCACAAAAAAGAATAACTTTGTGGAAAACGTGGTTCGCACGTTTTTGAATAACTTTTTACGACGAGTTACTAGTGTGTATAACCGATATGGTTTGCAAAAGGTTGAAACTTTATCTTCCGAGATCTTCAAAAATCATAGCTTTCTTCTTTGAAACCTTCTTGGAACTCTTGTGCTACAAACTAGAGTTGCTAGTTTGTGTAACCGATATGGTTTGCACAAGTCTTGAACTTCTTCAATCCTGATGCAACAAAAATCAAAACTTTTTCATAAAAACACTTTAAAGCACTTAAAACCCAAGTAAAGTTTAAACCTTTTTAGCGTTTCTTACCTTTTAAACACCTAAAGAGTAATAAAAATCAAACCTTTATGGTTTTTAAACACATAAAAGTTGAAATTATCATTCTTTTTTAGCTTAAAATGGGGCGAACCACAAAAAAATGTAAAAACCAAAACTTTAATTTTTAAACACACACAAAAACACTTTTAATCATCCCATGGCGAGTGATACCAATTGATGAATATCACAACATATGCTACACACTATAGTTTTAGAGAGAGAGAGGTGAGGCGTGTGGGTGATGAGGAGAGGAGAGGAGAGAAAATAAGAGAATATTAGATTAAGAAAGAGAAAATCACCACCTCTTAACCATTCATTAGCCCTCCTTTTATAGTAAGGAAAGAGGGACTAGTAAGCAATTAAGGGATATTACATATTGTACTTTAGTCCTTCCCTAATTGCACTAATTAATCCCTAGACAATAGAAACTAAATAAATAGCCATTGTAACCAACACTTTCTGTGTTTCTAACACAGGATGTGGCAGTTATCAGGAATACCTTGTGTTCATGCCACAAAGGTAATCTTCTTGATAAATAGGGTACCTGAGAGTTATGTCCCAGCTTGGTTTGAAACAGATATGTACTTTGTGGCTTATCACAACTTTGTTAAACCAGCCCTTGGTATGATTTTTTTGCCTGATCAGAGCATGTACTCCAATGTATTGCTACTAAAACCTAAAATGCCTAGTATGCCTAGAAAGAAAAGAATCAGAGCTATAGGTGACGGTGGTAGTTTAACTAGAGTCACTAAGGTAGGTTCACAAGCAAATTGTTCAAACTACTAAAAACCTGGACACAACAAAGCAAGTTGCAAAGAACCTGTAGTTGAACAAACATCAAAACCCAAAGGAGTGCCAGGTAGGCCTAGAAATAAGCAATTAGTTGATGATGTAGAGGATATTGATGTTGTTCTTAGAGGTCCAGTGAGGGATGAAGGTGCTGGTGGGTCTAAAGGAGGTGCTAGTGGGTCTAAAGGCAAGAGGAGGTGTTGGTGGGTCTAGAAGAGGTGCATTTGGGTCTAGAGGAGGTGCTAGTGGGTCTAGAGGTGGTGCTAGTGTTTATAGAAGAGGTGTTGGAGTGTCTAGAGGAGGTGATGGTGGGTCTAAAGGAGGTACATATGGGTCTGAAAGGAAACATGTGTCAAGTGCTGGAACACAAAAAAGACAAGGTAAAAAGAAGGTGGGGACTTCTAGATTTGCTAAATGGTTTGGATTGCAAGATGAACCAGTGCAGACTCAAGATGAAACACAATAGACTCAACATGAACCAGTGCAGACACAAGATGAAGACCAAGTGGAGCAGACACAAGAACAAGCTGAGATAGACTTGACTCAAGCGGAGCAAACCCATGAACAAACTCAGTGTCACACCCCCAAATTCACTGCAGCGGAAGACTGGATTTGGGATTGTGACTTTATGGCGTAAAGAGGACTTGGTACGAGAGATAGACCCCTACATGCCAATACACCAATGCATACTCCATATATTCCATAATATAGAACACCTGAGAAAAACATTGCTAAAGTGTCCACATAAAGTTGGTGAGTTCATAGGTTTCGTTGTTTGATAATAATGATGAACCACAAGATTTATAACCATAGCATGAAATATAGCAATCCTATATATCATAATGAAAAGTATTTACTATTGTCTAAGCTCATGACACTGAAGCATTAACATATATCATCATAGATAAGCCCGTGCAGATGTTCAACCCGCAACATCCGTATATGACTCAAATGAAACTGTGTTTGCTTGACTAATGTCAGTCCAAGACAAACAGGGATTGTCAATCCCGATAGATCTATCCATAACATTCGCGCTCCCTCAACCGGTCATCCGGTCAAGAAATTGACAGCTCATGATAAATTGGGCAATATAGCAAGTTGGGTTGAATAGTGACTTAGACCCAAATAGTAAATCAGTAAATGTACTTGTGTTCAACTGTTAAAAATTAAGCAATGTTCTCACCCCAAAAGATGATTTAAAACAGTAAAGTAGGGGCTATGAAACTCACCTTGTTGTTTAATCGTCTGTAACTGATAGTAATGCACGTCAAAAGTAACGCGGTCAAACACCTAATTAATTATGACAAAGTCTGAGTTACATGCTAAAATATACTTAATGAAATGACTTATGCAAATGGGTCAAAAGGTATTGTCGTTTATGAGTTGATGTTTTACGTTGTCAAAGCGTTGATTAAACCGTTGGCTCTAGGGATGACTTTAAAACTATTAGTACCTATATAAGAATTTATACTGTTACGCGTAGCAATTTATATTCACCTGCCTATGTGATTTGTGCCAAAAGTTCAATATAGACTCAATATTTGTCATAGACCCAATGAACCAATCTTAATCACTCATTTTTTCATCAAAAATAAAAAAAAACCACTTTTCACCTTTTAAAAAAAAAAAATATCTCACACTGTTAATCGTTACGCAAAACAAAGTTTCGTTGTTTAATAATAATGATGAACCACAAGATTTATAGCCATAGCATGAAATATAGCAATCCTATATATCACAATGAAAAGTATTTACTATTGTCTAAGCTCATGACACTGAAGCATTAACATATATCATCATAGATAAGCCCGTGCAGATGTTCAACCCGCAACATCCGTATATGACTCAAATGAAACTGTGTTTGCTTGACTAATGTCAGTCCAAGACAAACAGGGATTGTCAATCCCGATAGATCTATCCATAACATTCGCGCTCCCTCAACCGGTCATCCGGTCAAGAAATTGACAGCTCATGATAAACTGGGCAATATAGCAAGTTGGGTTGAATAGTGACTTAGACCCAGATAGTAAATCAGTAAATGTACTTGTGTTCAACTGTTAAAAATTAAGCAATGTTCTCACCCCAAAAGATGATTTAAAACAGTAAAGTAGGGGCTATGAAACTCACCTTGTCGGTTAATCGTCGAAGATTGGAAACGGATTTAAGGCACGCCAAATAGCGACTCAACCAAACACCTAAGTAATTATAACAATTACTGAGTTTACAATCTAAGATTAATGTATGCAGTAAATTATGCAATTGGTCAAAAGGTATGGTCGCTTAGGAGTTAACGTTTTACGTTTTCAAAGCGTTGATTAAACCGATGGCTCTAGGGATGGCTTTAAAACTATTAGTACCTATATAAGAATTTATACTGTTACGCGTAGCAATTTATATTCACCCGCCTATGTGATTTGTATTTAAGAAAATATAAGCATTATCTGTAAGTTACTAAGTACTTATATTTTCTCATCGCACTTATATATTTATATCGTTGTCGTTCACTGCTTAGTATAATTATCGAATTTATATATCACGGTTCGCTCAACTCGTTCAAAGTATATCTTTAATCCCTCGACTTTCCAACTAATAGCACATATTTTATATGCAATTTTTATCTTTTATATTTTATAACTTTTCATGTTTAAAACCCAGATGGACTTAAAATATTTAGCGTTAAATGCGTTTTTATAACCCGTGTTTATTTATTCTTTTTAAACTTTGGGTTCGTTGACACCCACCTCCAAATCAAAGAAAAATAAAACAAAGAAAATGTTAATTAAATTTTTCTGATCATCAAAATAATCTTTTAGCTCGTTAAATAATTTGCCCAACTCATTTTGGATATGGCTAACTGGGACTCGACCCATATACATGTTCCCATACCTCTTTTAAGTTTAACGTGTATTACATTTACATCTTATTCAAGTTGTTAAAATATCATATACCTATTTTTATATATATAATATACCCACATGGTTCTTTTCCTTTTCTTTTCTAAATCACGTCGTACAACAGTGAGGGTACCCACTGGTTGGTGTCTCCTTCTGTCCCTCTCATATATAACATCACATGCACCTTCCCCTCTTTTCTTTCTTTTATTGCTACGCAACAACAGTGAGTTTGAATACTTATTATTTTGGCTTCCTTCTTGCTGTCCAACCAAAGCACAACATATATGCATGTATAATTATCTCCTTTTCACTCGCATGGTCATTCTTCTTCTTTTCCTGCTTCACATCGCAGCCCAACAGTGGGTTTAGGGCCACTGTTATGACGTCCTTCTTGCACCCTAACGCACCCTTAATTTTTTTTAATATTTATGTTTTCGTGTTTACTTCGCATGGTCCTAGCTCTATGGGTTAGTCATGGAATTATATAGGTAAAAACTAAGGTGTTGTGTTTGTGTTTGTCGCAACAAGAAAGGTCACGACAGCAGCAGCCGTTGTGTAGTTCATGGTTTCAACTATGGTTTGCAGTGAGCACGAACCCACAATAGTCGTGGCTGGGTACGAACCCATGATGGCAGTGGCTGTGCGAAATAAGGTCAGTTATGGGGTGCGAAGCAACATGGCAGCGGCTTACTTACACAAGTCAAGCCTGACACGAGGTCAGACGAACGAGCATGATTTGCTTCGACTCTCATCAGAGCCTGTGACGTGGCCACAGTGAGCAAAAAGGCTCGATGTGGTTCGTCGAGTGTTACTTGGTCATGTTCGCGGTATAAGTCCAGGTCTCAACTTAATAAGTTTTACAATGATTTGCGAGTTATTCCCACGTTTATTTGTCCCTTGCAAGCCATCCTAGGACATTACGTACGTGTTTTAAAGTGTTGCAGGTTCCTTCGATTCGTTACCAATTTGCTACGTTTAATATGTTGTTTACTAGGGCTTCATATGTCGTTATTTTATGTCGTGATATAACTACATTCTTTTCATGTGTGATTTCATGCGAACCTTGCATGGTTTATACCATGCAAGTCGTGTACATGTCGTGAAGGTCGAGGCTTGATAAACTACGAGTAATGACATATAAAGGTTAATTTGTGATGACGACTTACAGAGGTCCTAGGCTTGATGAAAGATGGCAAGGAAGAAAAGGTGGTGACGAGATTGGACTTGGTTGCTAATCCTTCTAAAGTCGACACCCACTTAGCTCTTATACTTCAACAAAACTTGATCTTGAACGTATAGTTTACTTAGTGTTTTTAGATTTTTAGTTGTGATGTATTTGTTCATGCACGGTTCCCCTTTTATACTCGAAATGTTTGATAGATTACTGATATGCTACATGTGAATGTTCCTATGCTACTATTGAATCATAATGAATTTTCTTATACTGTTAGTCATCACACCTCTTCTCTAATACTGTTATAGAATACTATTCTCCCATTTGAAATTGAAATTTGTATCAGTTGTATGTTACGTAACATGTGAAGGTGAAGAATCTTTCATAAAAAGAAAATGGGTGGGGTAATGTGTGTAAGGCTTGGTGATGATGATGCTTCCTTATTATGATGTATGTGTTTCTAGATGGTTTTTATATGCATGCATCTGATGTTGATGTTGATTATTCACATGTGCCTATATGTTATTTTATCTTTGTGAAATTACATTAAAATTGTTATGGTTACTAATTTGTAAGTAGACGGTTTTATAAAATGTTCCTAATAAATGACCTCGTTCCACAAGTGTGAAATAAGTATGATTTTTATTCGTTACTCGCTCTAAAATTCCCTTTTAGTCATAGAGTAAAATTGGTGATATTCTCGTGCAAATTAAACTTTTTATGACAAAATAATGCGTTGACAACCATAAGACGACTTCTCGTTGAAAGTTATTGGTAAACTTGCAAACTTGCATTACATGACTTTTACTTAACGCAACGAGAACCAAATTTTTCCTTACGAGTGTCACATCCTCCCCAGGTTAGAAGATTTCACCCACGAAATCAAGACGTTGTAAGAGATTGTGGATTTGCGAAGGTGTGAGGTAATTGTTCTTAAGCTGGTTCTTACATGCCCCTCATGAATGTGTTGTTATTGGGATGAGCCCTCACGACAAAATATTGGAATGTATTCGTTAAAGTAAAGACAAAATCTTTAATTATTTC
>BQNB010112377.1:0-22167 GCA_026074375.1 Tanacetum coccineum
AGATCTACAAAGAATACTTTATGTGTTGAGTTTGAGTAAATGATGCACAAGAAGTTCCAGATGAGTTCTATGAGGGAGCTCACTTCCTTCTTAGGGTTTTAAGTCATGCAGAAAGATGATGGAATCTTCTTCAACCAAGACAAGTATATGGCTGATATATTAAAGAAGTTTAATTTTGTCACTATAAAGACAGCAAGCACTCCAATTAAAACTAGCAAAGCATTGCTCAAGGATGAAGAAGCTGAGGATGTAGATGTACACTTATACAGATCAATGATTGGATCATTGATGTATTTGACAACTTCTAGACCTGACATAATGTTTGCTGTTTGTGCTTGTGCAAGGTTCCAAGTTACACCAAAGACTTCACACCTTCATGCAGTGAAGAGGATCTTTAGATACTTAAAAGGACAGCCTAAATTGGGCCTTTGGTATCCTAGGGATTCACCATTTGACTTGGAAGCTTTTTCTGATAGTGATTATGCTGGAGCTAGCCTTGACAGGAAATCCACAACAGGAGGTTGTCAATTTCTTGGCAAAAGGTTGATTTCATGGCAATGTAAAAAGCAGACTATAGTTGCAAACTCTACTACTGAAGCAGAGTATGTTGCTGCTGCTAATTGTTGTGGGCAGGTGTTATGGATCCAAAATCAAATGCTTGATTATGGGTTCAACTTCATGAACACCAAGATTCACATTGATAATGAAAGCACCATTTGTATTGTGAAGAATCCAGTGTTTCATTCTAAAACCAAGCACATTGAAATAAGGCATCATTTCATCAGAGATTCTTATGAGAAGAAGTTGATTCAAGTGATCAAGATTCACACAGACCACAATGTTGCAGATCTTCTCACAAAGGCTTTTGATGTTAGCAGGTTTAACTTTCTGATTGCTAGCATTGGATTACTTAATCTCTGAAGATGTGTTTGTTATATTCATGATTGATATGGTTTGGAGATGGTATTAGTGATGAATTTGGAGTTAAAACTGGTAGTTGTAAGGTTAATGCTGCTAGGCAGGATTTAGTGCTGCTGGGCGAAAGTTAGTACTGCTAGGCAAAAGTTAGTACTGCTGAGCCAAAGTTAGTACTGCTGAGCCAAAGTTAGTACTGCTGAGCCAAAGTTAGTGTTGTTTGTTACCGTTGGAGATAATACTGCTGAGGGGGTTAACAGTAAATATAACGGTTTCTTCGCTAGTAGGTTTGCTATTAACACCATAAAATCATTCTCCATCATACAGTAACTTCAACTAATTCTCTCATACGCTCTCAATTACAAACCCTAATCTTATTCACCGCCGATCATCTAAATTAATCACCTATGGCTGATCTACAATTCGTTGACCAACACAACATGGTGGCTTGCTTGGAAAGATCAGATGAGAATGTTGAGTTTCATCAGATAGTAGACTTTCTTACTACTAGTTCGATTCATTATGCTCTAACTGTAAGTCCTACTATCTATGCTTCTTATATTGAGCAGTTTTGGGCTACTGCTAAGTCCAAAACAGTCAATGATGTAAAGCAAATCCATGCCACAGTTGATGGCAAGACAGTGGTAATATCAGAATCATCAGTGAGGAGTGATCTTCACTTTAATGATGAGGATGGTATTACCTGTCTATCAAATGATGAAATTTTTGTAAACCTTGCATTGATGGGGTATGAAAGAGTTTCTTCTAAACTTACTTTTCAAAAAGATTTCTTTTCCCCTCAATGGAAGTACCTTATACATACCATTCTACATTGCTTGAGTTCAAAAACAACTGCTTGGAATGAATTTTCAACCAATTTAGCATCAGCAGTTATTTGTTTAGCTAAGGGACAAAATTTAACTTTTCTAAATTAATTTTTGATGGTATGTTAAGGAACTTGGATTCTACTTCTAAGAAATTTTTAATGTATCCAAGGTTTTTACAACTATTTTTGAATAATCGAATTGCTCTTGCAGAACCTTTTAATGATATTTATGTTACACCTGTACATACTAAAAAGGTTTTCACTAATATGAAAAGACAAAATAAAGATTTTTTAGGGAGAATAACTCCATTGTTTGCATCTATGTTGGTACCTCAAGTAGTTGAGGGTGAAGGTTCAAGACAACCCTCTAAACCCCAACCACCATCTTCAACTGCTCCACCCTCTCAAGTTACTACTAATGCAACACAACACCAAAAGACTCATAAACCTAGGCGAGCAAAAAGAGGTCAGGACATTAAGATTCCTTATTCTAGTGGTCCCCCTAAGAAGGTTGGTGATGAGGCTGTCTATACAGGAGAGGATGATAGAGTGGTTAGGGCTACCACTACTGCTTCTAGCTTAGAGGAAGAGCAGGAAAGTGGTAACATCCATAAGACCCGACCCACGACAACACTTAATGAACCATCTCCTCATGGACTTGGTTCAGGTAGTGGACCCAGCCACCAAGATACCACATTAGGGAGTGTAAATGCTCAGACTAGGTTTAAGACTGCATCTAAAAAGTCCCATAACCCACCTCTCTCAGAAGGTAACACATCTGGAAGTGGGGAGGACAGTATGGAACATCCAGTTGATTTGATGGATTTCGTACCACCAACACCCTATGATTTACCTCTCTCAGGAGGTCACACACCTGGAAGTGATAAGGGTAGACCTAACTTTAATGAATTGATAAATCTTTGTACCCAATTGTCAAACAGAGTTCTTGTCTTGGAAAACTCAAAGACTGCTCAAGACTTGGTGAACCAAAAGCTAAAAAGGAGAGTCAAAAGATTGGAAAAGGCACTAAGGACAAGAACTCCAGGGATGAAGCTCTTCAAGATTGGTACCTCCAGGAGAAAAGGTTTGGATAAGGAGAATGTATCCAAATAGGGGAGGAAAAGTGACAAGACAAAGACAATGTTTAATGATAGTGACTTTGATGTGCTTGATGATGCATTGGAGAATGTTAAAGGTGGTAGTATTGCTGAACAAATTACTACTGTTGGGGATACACTTAATACTGCTAGTATTAATGTTAGTACTGCTGGTCCTTCATTCTATCGGATCAAACATGATCTTCATTTCTCCCCAGAGCATTAAATCATCAAAACGCCTGTCTAAAGTGGATGTCATACTTTACATTTAACAGTCTATATAGGCAAGCAATAAAATCAATCTCTGTTAAAGTCATTTAGCATCTCACAGAAGAACTTATAGTCTGTAAGTTTCTATTCTGTGCCAGATGTAATTCATAGAAACCCATATCTCCTTTGCAATATAGATTTCCAACTAACTATTAAGATTTTAAGCAGCCAATGATTCACAAAATATAATTGCTTCTTCAGAGTCAAAGCACAACTTAATAAGAACGGAAATAAAAAAAATCAAACAAGCACAAATACATAAACCAAAGTAATAACAAACTAAAACAAATACTATAACCACACACAAAAACAATAACAACCAACAACAAAACAAACATTTAATAAACAAAAAAAAAAAGTAAATCACATACACACATAAGTAAGCCGCAAAATCCAAAATGACAAAACAAAATACAAGATAAACAAAACAAACATAAATATCAACACTAAAACGACAAAACAAAAAAGTAAAACTAAGACACACCTAAAAACCAAGAAAATAGACACAACAACAACGACCAACGCTAAACACCAAATAACACAAAGCATCACAGCACATACAAACAACATACAACCAAAATATAAACGGCAACACAAATACAAAAAACTACAACAATAAATACATACAAAAAAAATACAAAACAAAGCCAAAAGCATAACACAAACAAAAAACAAAAAAAAGACAACAGAACTACAGACAATTACAAAACAATAAAAAATACAAAAAGCATAACAAAATCAAACAAAAAAAAAATAACAAAAACCACAAACACACGCAAAAAAACCAAGAAAACAAATAGTACTATGTACACAAAAGATCAACAAACAATAATAAAAAAACAAATACTAACACCAGCCAGTATAAAAAAACAAACACATAAACTTACAAATCAAAAACCCAAAACAACAACACCACCAACAACCAACCCACAATAACATAAATAGAAACCCCCAACCCCACAACACATATGACAACAAACATAATATCATACCCTAAACAACAAAAAACTCCAACATTAAACCCAACACAAAAACCATACAAAAAAACAAACCCACAAACCACAACAAAATAACACCAACATACAACAAAAACCCAAATCAACTCACAAAACAAACAACACAACACACAAAAACACAAACAAACAGAGTATCAACAAACCTATCATACCACAAGACTAAGAATCCAAAACCCAAAAAACAACACACAATGCAAAACATAATACAAAAACCACAACAGCACAAAACATAAAAAAAACTACCAAACAAAACACCAAAACAAACAAAAAAAAAACACAAACAACACAAAACATAAAAAAACAAATAATCATAAAAACCAAAATAGAGACACAAAAAAAACAAACAAATACTAAAAAAATAAACTCATTAACAACATCCAACAGTAGCAACATAACCAAGAACCCACAACACATACACCAACAGACCATATAAAAAAAAAAAAAAAATAAAGAAAAACATATACCCACAATTTTTTTAAAAACAAACACACAAGACTAAAAAAAAACAACAACAACGAATCAACACCACAAGACTAAAACAACAAACAAAGAATAAAATAGAAATACATAAAGACAAAATAACAACACAACAAAAATACGTAATAGGCTCTACCAATTAATCGATAACACACACAAAAACCAATAACAAAACAAATAGCAACACTACCCAAACAAATAAACACACAACTAGAAAAAAAATAAATCAAAAACAACACAAAATCATCAACACAAACATCATACAACCACACAAATAACCCAACACAGCAAACAGCAAGCACATTAAACACAAGGCCACGAAAACATTACAACATCAACAACCACTAAAACAAAACCAAAAAATCAAAAAAAACAGTCGTAAAACCAAACAACAACAAACCAAACAAAAAACATAATAAACCCAACACAAAAAAACCAAAACACAAAACAGCACACACAAACAAAACATATCACAAAAACAATTAAACCCAAAAACCAAAAAAAAAAAAACATACCCCCAACAACCAAAACAATCAACCAACCAACAAAAAGAAACCCCATTAATACAAAACGAACAACAAACAAAACACCCCATTTTTTAAAAAAAAAAAAAAACGCCCACCACCCAGCACACCAGACAACAACAAAAAGCAAAACCACAATAAATACAAAAAAGAACAATATTACTCCATGAGTGTGAGATTTTCTGGATCATCCTTGGTCATCTGCCTTTTTGATCTAGTCTTCTTTCTCTAGCCTATTGAGGTCATTCTTATCATCCTTTCTTATCTATCTCTTTACTATTCTTTTCTCACAGAACATTGGACAAAAAATTTGTTTGATCCATCACAGGTCAAATAAGGATTAAATGTCTCATATCTCATACCCTTGAAGTAGCTCATCTTGTACCTTCCTTGATTCTTCAGATACATAATCATAATCTCGCTACTTAGCACATAATAAGGTCGTTTAGGCTGTGCATGAGTTATCTTTAAAACTGAAAGGATCAATACGCAATCAATCTCATGAGTTTTGTGTAGCTCTGTACTTCAGCTGGAACACTTCCTTCCCCTTAGCATCCCGCTCTTTATAGTTTAAAGCTGCCTTCCCAAATTCACTCCTTTCATGTTCTTGTTCTTTCAGTACTTGCTTGATCTTCACAAACATCTTATTTGGCTATTTCCGCATCATGATCATCTGAACTTGAACCCTCTTCTTGAGTTTGTTTGGAGGCTCAGGTTCTTGCATAATTTATTTCCCTTTGTCTTTAGCCTTCCACCAGCAGTATTGTCTGATTCACTGGCAGTACTAACTCCAGCAGTACTAAGTATTCTACTGGCAGTACTAACTCCACCACTGCCAGTACCAACATTTCTTCTTCTTCTGGTGTAAGTTTGAGTAAGACTAACACCTGTTCCTTGTTTAGCTGCCTCTGCAAGGATCTTAGCAGCACTTAGAACTCTCAAGTGATCTTCAGATTGATCACTTTGACTGCTAACTTTTGTAGGAGTAACTAAGGTAATATCTGTGTCTGCATTACATTACTTATAAATTTCCTCACTTGATTATACAATTGATCCCTTGCAGCACTCATCATTTTGACGGAAAAAAAAATAAACAAGGTCCTGGTCTTCTCCTAGAATATGGTAGTCTGGACTTGCTTCACAACATCTACACTCAAAGGATTACTTTGTGAAGAGCAGTACTGTAATTTCCTTGTCTGGCTTTAGTTTTGACTCCAAACTAGCAACTTTCTCTAATAAGGAGGTACACAAAACCGTCAATTCATTTAGTGAGAGACTACCCTCATCATGTCCAAGTGAGTGAACACTGTGGAGAGGTGATTCATGGGTCATTTGAGTAGGTTCCTCTGTATGATGAGTGGTATCTATTAGGTTGTGAAGTTATGGTTTGATGTGATTTTGTGAGACAGTGATGGGGGAAGAGGTTATTCTGGATGGTTATGTATTGTGGGTGGTAGAGGATGAGATTGACCTTAGACAATCATATTGTTCAAATAGAGGAGGTTGACTACCCTAGACTATCCTTTTGGAAGAATCCCTATTCAGTTTTGAATAGTTTTGTGTTTTAATGGTAAGTAGTGGGATAGATAGTCTTGTGAGGCAAAAGAAGCCTTTGATGTTTGTTCACAAAGATTTGAATGAACCTTGGATACATCAAAAACTTGTGTTGACTATCTATATTCTTGACCATGGCATCAAAGAGAAATTTAGAGATGTTGAAAATCCTTTTGGTTGCCAGGCATATGATAGCAGTAGCTAAGTTGGTACTAAATTGATCCCAAGCAGTCTTTTTAGGGCTTAAACAGTGGAGTATGGTGTGAATGAAGAACTTCCACTGTGGGGAAAAATGTCCCTTAAAAAGTAAGACTGTCAGAGTCAGTTACATACCCCATGTTTAGCCATTGCTTTAAAAATTTCTGCAATTGGAAGAACTAAGGACCTTAAAATATTCAAGCTTCAACATGTCTTCTAATGGAGGACAACAGACACCAATACATTTACCCTTTCTGTCATAGTTGCAGAAATACTCTGACTCCATCTTCCATAGTGCATAAACAAGCTGTTTCCCAAAATTTTGAATAGAGACGTATAAATGGGTTGGTTTTGCTGTGAGGGGCATAAGTGTGATGTGACTTGCACATAGAAATCTATGATTTGTTTCAAACCCTTCACTTCCCCTTCAGAGACTTTCCCAAGTATGCAACCATGTTGAGTTTATCGCAAAAGTCCAAACGCGTCATCTTATGAATAGAAAGGTGATTAAAGTGATGGGATATGATCGTGGATGAAAGTATGTGTATTTGGTAAAGTGAATTGAGATAAGAGAGAGTTAGTAGTTTTGTAATTTGACCGACTGAAAGGATTTGTACTTATCTTGAAGAAATCCAATGAATATTTATGAAAAGATCAATAATTCTCTAATTAGTCAAACCCTATAAGCTAGATTGTTGGCGGAAATATCTCAACGGCTCTTTTAGAGTAGGAAATTCTGTTATGCCTCAAACAGTACTAACGGTCATCTAGCAGTACTAATTTAGCCTAACAGTACTAACTTTAAGCCCAACAGTACTAACATATGGCCAGCAGTACGAAGTAATGCTCAACAGTACTAAGGAATGCTCAACAGTACTAAGGAATGCCTAGCAGTACTAACTTTAAGATACCAGTACTAGCTCCAGTGTCGTCCAAAAAGCATATCCAACATCAAATCTTGACTCTCACATCCTCTCTTTCTGTTTTAGCTCACTTAATCTCTCTATTCTTTTTGCTCACAAATTCGCACAAGTTTGTACAATATGCCATCAATTCCATTTAGGTTTTCAAACATGTCCATCCCTACATCTCCAAGTGTGAAAACCTCTTGAAGAGTGATCATTAGACTGTACTTTATTGGCAAACTATCAGCCATCAACGGATTTGATGATTCTTTTCCAGTTGCCATTTGCCCTGGAATAGCCAATGCTTCATTGCAATAACATGGTGCATTGATAACCATATAGTTTTGAGTATACTATCAACTTTCAACGGATTTGAAAAGTCTTTACCAGAAGCCGTTTGCTTTGGACTAGCCAGTTCTTGATGTCTGTTAGACATGGTGAACTGATGACCATTTGTTATGTGGTGATAAAAACCAACACTTAAAGAACACCCATGCTTCCAGCAATTTCCTCTTCTCAAATTAAGCATCTAGCGACAATTTCAATCCATATGTACTCAACAGTATTAACTGAACCTAGCAGTATGAATTTTTGTACCAGCAATACCAACTACCTTCAGCAGTAGTAACTAAGCTCAGCAGTACAAACGAGTTATACCAATAGTATTAAGTCTGTCTTCAATAAACATGCAACATATGAACCTCAAAAGTCATCATGTCATCCACAACCCGTCTTCTAACTAAAAATTCATCTACAAACTGTACAACTAAGTAACCTGCTAACTTGCCTCGGCCTGAACAATATGCAGCATAAAAAGTGTCAAAGTGATCGAGTAAATAAATAAATAGTTTCTTCATTATGACCCAAGTCATTGCTGACTTGGGTCTGCCTAGTGGATCTTTAAAATTAACATTTTTACTAAAGCTTGATCCACTATTATATTTGGAGACTTTGTTCCAGTAATGTCTTTTGGGTCTCCAATTACAACCTGCTGAGGGCTTAACAGCAGTTTCCCTCATGCCCCCAACAACACTAACTGCTTTAACCTCAGCAATTTTAACTTTTTGATTTGAAAAATTAGCTTTTGGTGTTGTTGTTCTATTAAATGGCCTTCTAATAGGTGAATGAGACTTATAAAAATTATTTCTTAGTCTGATTTCATTCACAATGGGTCTTGCAGTATTAACTTTCCTAGCAGTACTAGTTGTTGTTGCTTGTCTAGAGAGATTTTGTCTAGCAGTATTAACTGGATATATGCCAGTTTTAGTTAGTACTGCTTTTGGAACAAACTTGTTTTGGTGATTAAAACTTTGCACATTGTTCCACACTGGTCTATTCTCCCCTTGACCAGTACCCTTACCCTTCTTTTTGTTCAATTCAATCTGTTTAGCCATTCTTTTCTCATGAAAATCATAATCTTTAATAAGATGACTAAAACTGCCACATACAAAACATGCCTTCTTAGTAAACCCATATCCTAAACCCAACCTTTTGGACATTAAACCATTACAGTCTCACTGTCGGATTTAGGGTTTGGACTATATGTGTTTTTGTTCTCATAACATTTTTCCCTATGAAGTTTTTACATGCTTTAACAGTATTAACAAAAGCAAAACTAGGTTTTCTTTTTCTTTTGAAGGTTGAAAATCACAAATTCTCCCCCATTCACTGTCTGACTTATACACCTCAATGATAGGAGCATTAGACTAAACTTAGTTGACTAAAACTTTGGGTTCAACTACACTGGTTCACAGGCACAGATGTCAAGTGGTTCCTACACTAAGAATTGCCTCACAAGCACAGTCCAAAATACTGGTTTAAGTATTAGATCACAGTTTTTTAAGACTGTTTTGAACCATAAGTACATAGAATCACTACTTCTCTATCAGGTACCTAAGAGGCATGTAATTTTCTCCTGACAATTAGAGTGGGGGTAACTGCATACAATACCTTCAACATTTGTCAAATACTTATCATGCAACGAAGACTATCTTTCTACATCAACTTGACCTTACTAGACAAAAATACACTATGAAAAACTTCATTTACATAACATAAACACCTTCATTACCATGATCTCCATACCCAAGCCTAGATTGTCCTTAGAGCACCTCATTGACTATTTAGAGTTTTCACTAAGACCTTTAGAGAACTTTGAAAATTCACAAAGTTTGGTTTTAATTCTTCTATTTATTTTAACAGCTTCTGCTAATAGTTTTTCTTAGAAATGTGAGCCGACATCAGTTTTATCATCTAAATCAAATTTTCATAAATCTAATCTTTCCTCAGTACCAAAGTGGATATTCTATAGAGCAACTATTGGAGTCCTTTTTACCTATGCTAAAGCTTAAGTATATGCCTTGAATTTCTATAACTACAACGACCAAGATTGATACTCTTTTGTTCATCATATAATTTTTTGATTTACATATGCTTCCACACATTCTTTGAATAAGATGCTTAACCGTTTCAGAGCCTAGCCTGAATTGCGTTGTAAGCCATCTCAGCAAAGTCTCTCTTGCTCATCCTCTAGCATGACCAGTCCAATCAACTCCTTCCCCATCAGAGTTAACAAAGCTTAGTTCTCCTGTTTTCCAAGTCTTACTCCCATTGGTTCTTTTTGCTCTATATCCAGTGTTTCCATGCATCTCTTCAATTTGCTTTCTTGATTCCTTCGATCTGCATTCTCTAGCAAAGTGCCCTGTGTTGTGGCAATTGAAGCACTCAACTTTGGTCTTGTCAAAGCCAACTGGTTCCTTGGCATCAAACTGCAATCATTACTACCTGTCTCTTTGTAAAACATCTTCAATCTCATTGCAAAACATGGTGCTACTTGCCATTTCAAAGTCCAACTCTTTCTAAATCAAACTCATCAAGCAGCTCCAAGAAAGATCCTCATGATCCAATTGTGGACCACTGGATTGATTAGCAAAGAAAGATTACATGAGTTCATCAGTGTATGATGAAGAGTTTTCCCTTTGTGAGTTGTAGCCAGAAGAAGTAGAAACACCATAAGCAGTACTAACATCATTAGTACTGCTAGTGCTTTCAGAAGAAACAAATGCAACATTCTATGCACTAAGAAAGATAGATTCCCATTAAGCATTTAACAAACAGACTCAAAACTCTAAGATTGTTAAAGATAATCATCTAAAACTAAGATCTGTCTCACTCTGTCTAGTCCACATGACTAACGGAAACTTTCGGAGCCAAGGAAGAAGGTAGAGACCTAATGAACTTCTGATTTGCATCTTTAGTAGAGATACCTGCACCATGAATCTCAAGTTGACTCAAAAGACTCTGAAACCTGTCATAACCTTTGTGCAGTCCTTCTGAGTTGGATACAGCTTTAAAATGTATTTCTGCATCTTCTTTGATTCATCATTGCCACCAAATCTGGATTTGATAGCATCCCACATCTCTTTAGCATCAGTCATCTAGTGAAATTTTGATAAATGGTCTTCTGGTAAAGCCATAAGCAAGGTAGTCCTTGCCTTTCTTTCTCTTTCTTTGGCTAAAATTTCTTCAGCAGTTTTAGGAGGCAGAACCTTTATTACTCCATTTGTATCTGTTGAGACACTTACAGGACCATTTCCTTTTTGTATGACTTCCCATATAGGATAGTCTGTATGCTCAAAAATAGTTCCATTTCAAATGGCCCAAATGCATGACTCCACCTTTCTCAAATAAGGGAGTTATGGTTGACACAGTGTGAGGGGCATGATGTAGTTGGTGATTTGTGGAGTGTAGTGGTGGATTTTCCCCCCAAATTTTAAAACCCCCCCCCACAAAAAATAAAAACAACACAAAACACAAAACCACCCCCCCACACACACACAAAAAAAAAGGGGGAGGGGGGGGGGGGGGGAAAAAAAAAAAATTGGGGGGGGGTGGGAAAAAAATATATTATGTTAATATTTGTTTATATGTAAAGTATATTTTATATCTTTGTTTTTGGTTAGTGTTTTAGTGTGGGGTTATATTATAATAGGTGTTAATATTGAGTTAAATGTATTATTTGTTATGTATAGTATGTAAGGTGGTAGCCTATTGTTAATCAAAAATAAATACAAGAGAATACAATTATATGTTAAAATTTAAAAGATATAGGATAATTAATTATATTGAATGAAGAGAAATAATAAAACAGAACTTTGATTACTATTAATCTGCTAGGTTACAGATTACTAACTATTAATATTTGCGAAACTTGTATATGAAACTTGTATTTCTAACTAATGCCATAGGGTTCCTTTTATACACCAAAGAAACCCTAATGGGCTTACAAAACACGTTAAGTGATCATGCATAACTATTCCTAATATATCTCATGCATATCACTTAAGCAGTACTAACATTCTATACTAACAGTACTAATACAAAGCTAGCAGTACTAAGTGACTATCTTTTAGTACTGGCAGTACTAACTATAACCAGCAGTACTAATACTACAATTGGCAGTACTAATGACTTAGTTTATATTCTTCAATCTTCAATAGCAGCACTAAGTCCTTCCAGCAGTATAAACTTGTAGAAGCCCTTTAATTCCTAACAAAAAGACAAATAAAGATTTTTCAGGGAGAATAACTCCATTGTTTGCATCTATGTTGGTACCTCAAGTAGTTGAGGGTGAAGGTTCAGGACAACCCTCTGAACCCCAACCACCATCTTCAACTGCTCCACCCTATCAAGTTACTACTGTTGCAACACAACACCAAAAGACTCACAAACCTAGGCGAGCCAAAAGAGGTTAGGATACTGATATTCCTCAGTCTAGTGGTCCCATAAAGAAGGTTGGTGATGAGGCTGTCTATACAGGAGAGGATGATAGAGTGGTTAGGGATGCCACTACTGCTTCTAGCCTAGAGGCAGAGCAGGAAAGTGGTAATATCCATAAGACCCGACCCACGACAATACTTAATGAACCATCTCCTCAGAGGGACTTGTTCAGGTATATTGACCCCCTAGCGCCAAAATACCACATTAGTGGTGCAGATGCTATACTAGGTTAGAGACTACATCAAAAAGTCCCGATAATAACCCACCTCTCTCAGAGGATAAGAACGCTTGAAGTGAAAGGTTGCCAATATGAACATTCATTGATTTATGAATTTTTGAACCAGACCAACACCCCATGATTTACCTCTCTCAGGAGGTCACACACCTGGTAGTGATGAGGGTAGACCTAACTTTAACGAATTGATAAATCTTTGTACCCAATTGTCAAACAAAGTTCTTGCCTTGGAAAACTCAAAGACTGCTCAAGACTTGGTGATCCAAAAGCTGAAAAAGATAGTCAAAAGATTGGAAAAGGCACTAAGGGCAAGAACTCCAGGGGTGAATCTCTTCAAGATTGGTACCTCCAGGAGAAAAGGTTTGGATAAAGAGAATGTATCCAAACAGGGGAGGAAAAGTGACAAGACAAAGCTAATGTTTAATGATAGTGACTTTGATATGCTTAATGATGCAATGGAGAATGTAGAAGGTGGTAGTACTGCTGAACAAGTTACTACTGCTGGGGATACACTTAATACTGCTAGTTTTATGTTATAGTTGCTGTTTCCTTCACAATATAAAATTAGTACTTACTGCTATGAACCTTCAAATTTTAGTGTTAATGTTGTTGGTCCTTCTACAAGTACTGCTAGGGATATTTTTAAAGATAAGATGACAACTATTGCTGATACACTTGTGGCCATTAGGAGAGCAAGACCAAGGACAACCTCAGTAATGATTCGTAATGTTGTAGAAGAACCAAGGAGAGCAACACCAGTACCAACAGTACAAAGCTAAGACAAAGGTAAAGGGAAGATGGTGGAGCATGAACCTACTCCAAAGAATCCAAGAAAGGCACAGATTCAGATGGATGAAGAGCTAGCTCAAAGTTTGTTTAAAGAAGAACAAGCACAGTTCGAGAAAAAGCAAAGGATTGCTAGGGAAAAAGCTGCAAAACAAGAGGCTAAGGATGCTGCATTGATTGAATAAATGGAAGATGTTCAAGCATGAATGGATGCAGATAAATTACTAGCTGAAAGACTTCAACAAGAAGAAAGAGAACAATTCACTGTTGATGAGCAAGCTAGAATTTTGGTAGATTTGATTGCAGAAAGGAAGAAGTTCTTTGCTACACAGAGAGCTGAACAAATTAGAAACAAGCCACCAACCAGAGCTCAACTCAGGAACAAAATGGTACCTTATCTGAAACACATGGGTAATTACACTCATACTCAACTGAAGAGCAAGAGTTTTGAAGAAATTTAGAAATTATATGAAAAGGAGCAGAAGTAGATTAATGATTTTGTTCCTTTGGATTCTGAGATGGTTAAAGACATTGGCAAGGAGGATGGTGATAGTCAAAAGCAAGCAGAAAGTAGTAAGAAGAGATCAAGAGCAGAACATGATGAAGAAAGTGTCAAGAAGCAGAAACTAGAGGATGAGACTGAAAGAGAAGAGCTTAGAGCATGTTTGGATATAGTTCTAGGGGATGATATTGCTATGGATTTGGAATCTTTGGCTACCAAATATCCAATAATTGACTGGAATATACACATTCTGACAGAGAACATGATGTATTATCAAATCATCAGAGCAGATGGAAGTTCTAAGAATTACAAAATATTTAGTGGAATGCTTGATGACTTTGACAAACAAGATGTGATAGATCTTTACAGGCTGGTAAAAGAAAGGTATGAGACAACAAGCCCAAAAGGATATGACTTGTTGCTTTGGGGAGATTTAAAGAATTTATTGGAGCCCAGTGAAGAAGATGAAATATGGAAGAATCAACAGGACTACAATTTGATAAGCTGAAGATTATTTGACTCATGTGGAGTTCATGTATTGTTGATGGATACTAAAATTGCTAATCATATGATGGTAGAAAATACGATCCCTCTTACACAAGACACGCTTTTTCAAGGATGTTAAATAGAAGACTAGAGGTTGATCATGAAAGTGAAATGGCATTTGAGCTTCTCAGGTTTACAAGATCACAACTTCAAAAGTAGAAGAGTGTTTGGATACATCCTCCTAGTGATCAAGATGATGGTAATGAAGAAACTTGATGATTAACAAGGTGAATATCAAGTTTAGGGGAGGATTGTTGGGAATTAAAGACTTTTGAAGTTACTACTATTAGTTTTGGAAGTTAATATTGTTGGTTCAAGTTTGTGTTGCTGCTGAAGATTAGAGAAAATAGTCTAAGTCATTAGTACTATTAGTATTATAGTTAGTGTTGCCAGTACAAAGTGTTAGTACTGTCAGTTTATTAGTATTGTTAGTTATATAGTTAGTATTGTTAGTATAAATAGTTAGTACTGCTAAAGTGATATGCATGAGATATATTAGGAATAGATATGCATTGATCACTTGACGCGTTTTGTAAGCCCATTAGGGTTTCCTTAGTGTATAAAAGGAACCCTACGGCATAGATCTAGATATTAAGTTTTTCATAGTTAGTATTCATAGCTATTTTGTAATTCAAAATAGTATTCAATATATTGAAAGTTTAGTAAAGATCTTGTTTTTACTGTTTCATTGTTCTTCTTGGTATTGCAAACTAGATTCCGCATAGTTTGTGATATTTTCAATCTTAGTTTCTACTATAGTTGTCTTGGATCTATCCAATATAACTAAGCTTTAACAAGCTAAGTAAGATCTGTCAAGAAGGGATCAACAAGTGGTATCAGAGCTTGTTGAGAAACTCTGAATAAGAAGAACACTATATCTACACAAGATCTCATAATCAAAGAGAAGATGGAATCACAGTCAGAAACTACCCAAACAGTGTTTGCACTAAAACTTCCAATACTCAAAACTAGAGATTATGATCTATGGAGCATAAGAATGGAGCAATATCTTACTCACACTGATTATGCTCTTTGAGAGGTTATTGTGAATGGTGATGCACCTGCTATTGCATCAGCTAGTACTGAAGGTCCCATTCCTCTCAAAACTGCTGAACAAAAGCTAGCAAGAAAGAATGAGTTGAAAGCAAAAAGCACTTTATTGTTAGCCATTCCTGATGATCACCTATTGAAGTTTCATGGAATCAAGGATGCAAAGACCTTATGGGAAGCTATCAAGACCAGGTTTAGAGGCAACAAAGAATCAAAGAAAATGCAGAAAACCATTCTGAAGCAGCAATATAAGAATTTTACTGCATCAAGATCTGAAGGACTGGATAAAACCTATGATAGGTTTCAGAAACTCATTAGCCATTTGGAAATTCATGGTGAAATTATCTCCTAGGAAGATGAAAATTTTAAGTTATTAAGAAGTCTACCATTAGCTTAGAACAATATTGCCTTGATCACGAGAAACAAATCTGATCTAGACACAATGAGCATGGATGACTTGTACAACAACTTGAAGGTGTATGAAGCTAAGATTAAAAGCCAATCAAGCTCAAGTTCAAACTCTCAGAATGTGGTTTTTGTATCTTCAGAAAACACTAGCAATACTAATGAAGCAGTTAATACTGCTCATGAAGTTTCTACTGCTAACTGACAGGGACAAGCTTCTTCCTCATCCTATGATGATGATGTCATGTTTTCCTTCTTTGTCAGTCAATCTAATAGTTAACAGTTGGGCAATAAAGACCTAGAGCAGATTGATACTGATGATCTTGAAGAGATGGATCTCAAACGGCAGGTGGCCATGCTTACCATAAGAGTGAAGAGATTCTTAAAGAAGACAGGAAGGAATCTGAACTTCAATGGCAAAGAAAATGTTGGCTTTGATAAGATAAAGGTTGAATGTTACAACTATTATAGGAGAGGTCACTTTGCTAGAGAATGCAGGGCACCAAGGAATCAGGGGAATAGAAGTAGAGATGTTTCTAGAAGAATTGTACCAGTAGAGACTCCTACAAATGCCTTGGTTGTTCAAGATGGGATAGGTGGTTATGATTGGAGCTTTCAGGCTGAATAAGGACCCACAGACTTTGCTTTAATGGCCCATTTGTCTTCAGGTTCATCAAGTTCAGACTCTAAGGTATCCACTTGCTCCAAAGCTTGCTTAAAATCCTATGAGTCCTTAAAA
Organism: Tanacetum coccineum; assembly: GCA_026074375.1. Lineage (NCBI taxonomy): Eukaryota > Viridiplantae > Streptophyta > Magnoliopsida > Asterales > Asteraceae > Tanacetum > Tanacetum coccineum. Next base: position 16,825 of record BQNB010112377.1, read on the forward strand.
GAACACTTTGATAAACCAAAATAGCAACTTAAAAAATCTAACCTAGAAATTCAAGGCCGTCTCTAAATTTCTAAAAATTTTGAGGGCCTTGAGCGAGATTACAAAATGAGACCTTTCGAAAAGAAAATGTTATATATAAAATGTCATTATTTATAAGATATAATGCAAATTAGTTATCTAAACATTTAACATATTGTTAAGGGGGCAAGTTTTTAGGCCCTTAAAAATTTTGAGGCCCTGTGCGGTCGCCCACCCCGCACACCCTCAAAGACAGCCCTGTAGAAATTATAGGTTATCAATTAGGCTTAGAATCATTAGAAGCTAGAATTGTTGTTCATCAAAAAAATGAAGCTGTTTATGAGGAAGACATTACATTTTTGAAATATGATGTTAAGGTAAGAGATAATTCTATTTCATAGCTTAAAAATCTGTTAAGAAAGTGGCTTATTTAGAGTAAATAAAGGATGATTGTAGCTGGAAATTAGAAAAGTTTGAAACACCATCTAAGAAACTAACTGATCTATTAAACAGTTAAATAAGTGTTAATAACAAGAATGTTATTGGTTTTGACAGTCAACTGACTGAGAATGAACTGCATGATATTCATAAGAATAATAGTAAAGTGTTTGTAAGTGCATCTGATAGTAGTGTGAATGAAATTGAAGAGGAAAATAATTATGTAAATGATAGGTTTAAGAAGGTTGAGGGATATCATGCAGTTCCTCCTCCTTACACTGGGAACTACATGCCCTCAAGACATGACTTGTCCTTTGCTAGATTAGATGATTCTGTTATAAGGACTAATGTGAGGGAACCTATATCACCTGTTGTGCCTAGGAAAATCAACTGCCAATCTAAAGTTATAGTAAGGATAAATTGGATCAACATAAAGTTGTTAGGCCTAGTGCACCAATTGTTGAAGGGAGTGGCGAGTTGATAGTGATGATGGACTGTGGTCTTGACCTTCAAGATTGAACAGATATCAAACATAGTTATGATAAATTCATTTTTATGAAATCAAGAATGGAATATACTAGGAAATTTTGTTAATGAACAAACAAATAGGAAGCTATAACCTTAGGAAAAGTCAGAGTCCTTAGAGTAGACAAAGAAATTGGAATGGACCGATGACTCAGAAACTCAGGGGCTTGGTTTTGAGTTCAAATAAAGCAAGCTTGTTTTGTATGTGAGTCTTAACCATTTAATTAGGATCGTACTTTTATAGAATAAAATGGTTGGGAGAAATTATGTTGAATAATATGGGGCAAAGGGTTACTGGTCAAAGGGAAGTTAGCTCCAGTATGGAACAATGCTCAGAGGGCTGATATCACCAGAAATAAATGGTATATCCCTCACCTAAAAGAAATTATTGTTCCTACTGCAGTCTTAACATAAGTCTGATTATTGTACTCAGTTAAATACTGCTGAGCAAAGCTCATCAGGTAACGCGAGCAGTTTTCAAACTTGTACTGCCAGATATGTTTAATACTGCTGCAAACTAGTGGACCACTTTTGGGTGAATGATGCAAAACCAAGATCAAATGTTTTTCATAAGTACATTCACATTAGTTAAGAGGATATTTATCAAAGAACAGTACCTAAAAATAGTGATTTTAAAGAAAAAGTTAATACTGCTAAGGTAAACAATGTAACTACTGCTGGGACAAAAGCAGTAGTTAGTGTTGTTCAGGGACATGAGGAAAATATTGTTAAGTCCTCAACATGCTGGATTTGGAGACCAACAGGAAAAGTAATTGACCATATCTCCAAAGATAGTGGATCATACATGCCTAAAAGATTTGACTATGTTGATCCCAAGGCAGACTCAAGTCAGTGATGGCTTGGTCCCCAAGGAGAAACCAATTCTCTTATTTTGGTGCAGGGTAATCTTCCATATGATTTAATGATCAATGGGATTTTTTGACTATAGTGGTGACTCTAGGAATATATATGACTGGAACTAAGTCCTACCGTAAAAATAGATGATCAAGACATTAATGAAGGATTTGTTGCATTTGATGGGAGTCCCTAAAGAGAGGTTTAAATTACTGAGAAAGGTTAAATTTTTGGACTGGGAAATTAGAATTTGAAGAAGTATACTTTGTATAGGATCTATGTTTATTCTTTTCTCTTGTCTCCACCAAATGTTGTGACAACGGAAATAAAACAGTTGTTCTTTTTTCACTGAGACTTGAATGTTTATTCTATCTCCTGATTTAAGGTACTTAATGAAAGTCAAGTACTGCTTAAAGATCTTAGAACGAATAATATGTTCAGTGTATAATTTAAAGAATGTTGTACCATAGGAGGTTTGAACTTGTTTATTTGCAAAGGTACAATAGATTGAGTCTATTTATAGACATTAGTGGCCTTTGGTCATGTAAACTTTAAAACTATGAACAAACTTGTGAGGAGAAACCTTGTTAGAGGTTTGCCTTCAAAGCTTTTTGAAAATGATCATACATGTGTTGCTTGTCAGAAGGGAAAGCAGCACAAAACCTCTTGTAAGACTATGCTTGTGAGCTCTATCAGCCAGCCTTTATAAATGTTGCATATGGATTTGTTTGGTCCAACATTTGTAAAGAGTCTAAATAAAAAGATGTATTGCCTTGTTGTTACTGATGACTTTAGTATGTTTAGTTGGGTTTTCTTTTTGGCCTCTAAGGATGAGGCTAGTTGAATAGTTAAAACTTTTATCACAGGCATAGAAAACCAAATAAATCTTAAGGTTAAAATTATCAGGTGTGATAATGGAACTGAGTTTAAGAATAGTGAAATGAATCAGTTCTGTGAGATGAAAGGAATCAAGAGAGAATTTAGTGTTGCTAGGACTCCACAACAAAATGGAGTAGCTGAATAAAAGAATAGAACACTAATAGAGGCAGCTAGGACTTTGCTAACAGTTTCACTATTACCTACTATTTTTTAGGCTGAAGCAATTAATACTGCTTGCTATGTTCAGAATAGAGTTTTGATAACAAAGCCTCATAACAAGACACCTTATGAACTTTTAATTGGTAGATCACCAAATCTAGACTTCATGAGACCTTTTGGGTGTCCTGTTACTATCTTGAATACCTTAGATCATCTAGGCAAGTTTGAAGGGAAGGCTGATGAGGGGTTCTTGGTTGGATACTCTGTAAATAGTAAGGCATTTAGGGTATTTAACACTAGAACCAAGAAAGTTGAAGAGAACCTGCATATTAAATTTCTTGAAAATAAACCTAATGTTGCAGGAAGTGGTCCAAAATGGCTCTTTGATATTGATTCACTGACAAAATCTATGAATTATGAGCCAGTTACTGCAGGAAATCAAACTAATGATGATGCAGGTATAGAGACAAATGTTAATGCAGTGCAAACTAGACAGGAGAAAGCATCTAATCATGAATATATTCTGCTACCATTTTTGACTTCTGATTCTCAAGGTTTAAAGAGCTTAAATGATGAGTTTGTTGATGATGCTGGAAAGAAGAATGATGCTCAGTATCCAGCAAAATATGGTGATAAAAATGGTCATGAGAAAGATGTTGGAAATCAAGAAGAACCTCTTAGATAACAATTTGATCAAGAAACTAAAAGATTGGTTAGTCAAGGAGAGGCTTTTATCACTAACAGCACTAACAGACTTAGTACTGTTAGTGCTGCTGAGCAAAGTTTTGACAATAATGATCTTCCAACTGATCCACTTATGCCTAATTTGGAGGATTCTACTGGTATCTTTAGAGGTGCATATGATGATGAAGATGTGGGTGCAGAGGCTGACCTCAACAATTTGGAAACCACCATGAATGTCAGTCCTATTCCCACAACTAGAATTCACAAGGATTATCCTAAAGACCAGATTATTGGAGACATAAATTCAGCTATTCAAACAAGGAGAACGATCAATTTTTTTGAAGAAAATGCTATGGTCAGCTACATTAGCAAGCAAAGAAGAACAAATTATAAAGATTATTAGAACTGCTTGTTTGCCTATTTTCTCTCTCAAATATAACCCAAAAAGGTGATCCAAGCTTTGACAGATCCAAGCTGGATAGAAGCAATGCAAGAAGAGCTTCTGCAATTTATACTTTAAAAGGTTTGGACTCTGGTGCATCTACCTAATGGAAAGAGGGCTATTGGAACTAAGTGGGTATATAGAAACAAGAAAGATGAGAGAGGAATTGTAATTAGAAACAGGGTAAGACTGGTTGCATAAGGTTATACCCAAGAAGAAGGAATTGATTATGATGGGGTTTTTGCCCCTGTTGCTAGGACTGAAGCAATAAGGTTATTTTTGGCCTATGCATCATTTATGGGGTTTTTTGTGTACCAGATGGATGTGAAGAGTGCCTTTTTATATGGTACTATTAAAGAGGAGGTGTATGTGTGCCAACCTCCTAGTTTTGAAGATCCATAGTTCCCTGATAAGGTTTATAAGGTAGAAAAAGCTCTATATGGTCTACATGAAGCTCCTAGATCCTGGTATGAGACCTTGTCTACCTACTTAATTGAAAATGGATTTAGAAGAGGCACTATAGATAAGACTTTGTTCATCAAGAAGGACAAAGGTGATATCTTGTTAGTACAAGTGTATGTTAATGATATCATATTTGGGTCTACAAAGAAGTCTTTATGTGATGAGTTTAAAGGTTTGATGCACAAGAAATTCCAGATGAGTTCTATGGGGGAGCTCACTTTCTTCTTAAGGTTACAAGTACAACAGAAGAAGGATGGAATCTTCATTTGTTAAGACAAATATGTGGTTGATATATTGAAAAAGTTTGATTTTATCACTGTGAGGACAACAAGCACTCCCATGGAACCTAACAAGGCATTGGTCAAGGATGAAGAAGCTTATAGTGTGGATGTTCATTTATACAGATCAATGATTATATCATTGATGTACCTAACAGCTTCTAGACCAGACATAACTTTTGCTGTTTGTGCTTGTGCAAGGTTCCAAGTTACACCTAAAACCTCACATCTTCATACTGTGAAGAGGATCTTTATATACTTGAAAGGTCAACCTAAATTGGGCCTTTAGTATCCTAAAGATTCACCTATTAACTTGGAAGCTTTTTCTGATAGTGATTATAGCAAGCCTTGACAGGAAATCCACAACAGGAGGTTGTCAATTTCTTAGAAAGAGGTTTTATTGCTGCTGCTAATTGCTGTGGGCAGGTGTTGTGGATTCAAGTTAGTGTTGTTAGCCTAACTTAGCACTAAGTTAGACTATAGTTGCCAACTCTCAAATTATACTTACCAGTACTAAGTTAGATTATAGTTGCCAACTTTACCACTGAAGCAGAATATGTTGATGCTGCTAATTGCTATAGGCAGGTGTTGTGGATCCAAAAT
>BQNB010112378.1:0-10056 GCA_026074375.1 Tanacetum coccineum
TCTCCATTCCTTCATTGTTGTAGCCTAACCTGTTGTTTCTTAAGATGACATGAAGTTTTTCAAGAACCTTGTTGAGCGTACCATCAGAGAATTTGTAGAGTTCATTGTCTCTCATCATCCTTTTTCTGTTGTCAACGCCTTCATACACAACACCTCTAGGATGATTCATGATGGTGTAAGGAGTGAATTGGTGGAGGCAACCTTCCATAAGCTGTGGTTTGGTTAAGTTCAATTTGGTCTGATAGCTCTCGACCCCCATCTGCATGTCTTCAACCCTATTCATGATCACAATCCTGTGAATATACATCCTCAAAGCATTAACCGGATCAAATTCCTCTATGCCTTTTATGTTGCTGACTTTGTTCTGGATCTTCAGCAGGTACATGTCTTCAATGTCATTTTGGTTGAGATTTGGGAAGTCGGCTTCACAAAACTTGTACTCTTTTTCATCAGTTCTAGTGACCATAATCTCTTCCAGATACGCATACCCAAACTTCTTGTTGACTTTGATGCTTTGAATGCTTCTGATGTTGAGCTTTGAGTACACTTTATGTCGAGACTTGAATCCAATATTGCCTTTGTAGAACCATTGACGAGATTCATACCAGTGATAAATTCCTAATTCTGCATCTCTGTTATACTTTTGAATACTAGGGCTCCATAGAGATGGAATCATTTCTTCAATTCCTTCATCTTCATATCTGGCAGCCTTGGTCTTTGTTACAGAGAGAGCATACGTGTTTTCCTTTGTTCCATGCATCAGATACTCTAAGTCATGGTTGAAGAAGTAACTGACTGGAATTCTCTTTTTGCTTGGGGTCCTGTTAGAGGTAATGGTTTACTCAAGTCTTTATGAAACATGTCACCACTTTCAGGGTTGATCCAATCAATCTTGTCAGTTAAGGCTAGGCTGACTTGATTCATGTTTTACTCCAGCTTGATACCGTTCTTGCATGTCCCTTTTAGAAGCTCAAATGATGGACCTTATACGTCTTCTTTAGTGATATTGTCTTTGTTGAATATTTTCTTTACAAGTTTACCAAAGAGAGTCACAGAGACATCTTTGTACTCATATTCTTATGGTTCTTCTTTGGCATTAACAAGCTCATTAAACCAGCTTTGGACAGGGCATTCTTCTACTGATTTCTAAAACCAGACCGGATTGTGCTTACCAAGAATTTCATTATTCTGAACTTCATGATCTTCATGCACTTATTTATCCTCCTGTCTTGGTTCCTCAGCATCATTACCTCTTCCAAAGTGTGGAGGTTCATCTTGATCTTTGCTTTTCTTGGACAAAGACTCATTAGCACCTTTTCACCTTCTCTTCTTACTTTTCTCCCCCTCATGAAGGATCTTGATCATCATGAGTTCTTTTGTTATGAGATAGCTTGGTTGATTTGTATCGTGCATCAAGTTCATCAATCTGCATCTGTTTGGAACATCTTTTCATACAACTGATGTTTCAACTCATACTCTGAAGGATCAACTGATGGTGTTGGTGTTGGCCGAGACAAGTTTACCAGAGTCTGCTTTAGTGCATCAGACACTACTTTAGGAAAAAGCTTAGGCAATTTATTTCTGAATTCATTGAGAACATTTACTTGAACTGATTCTTCAATGACGTCAGCACCATTCTATTGTTCAAGATTGGTCAGCCTCTGCATAATGGCCTTCTTCCAATCATTCTTCTTCTTGATTGACTTTGCCACAAGGTTCTTTGCTTGTTTTTTCTTAATCTTTGTTTTTGTTGGTGGTGTAGTTGGTGGAGTGGAAGTGACTTGTTCTTCTTCTTCATGAATTGTTTCAAGAAGGGCAACCGTCATTGTAGTTGCCTCAGTGTACACTGTCTCATTCAATACTTTGGTCATCTGAATTTTAGGAGGTTCATTCAAATACCTACTGACGTCTTCAGCTGAGGTTGTAGTGACACTTGGGCTTGGAGTTGGGAATTCTTTCGGTTGTTGCTCGGGTTCCTTGTCTGTTGGCTTGATCACTAAGGCACGAGTCTGATCAGCACCATTGTCAGAGTCTTTGTCAGACTCATCATAATCACTTCTTTCTTCATTAGAGGAAGACTTATCACTTTCATCTCCTTGTTCAGAATCAGCATCACTATCTTCATTTTCTGATTCATGTTCACTTTTAGTCTTGTCATCATCAGCAGATCCAGAGGAATCATTAGAGGAGCTGCTATGATATGGATATTCTGGTGCAACACCTGAACCTTCTCCAATAGCCCTTCTTCTGGCTTCATCAATCTGCTTCTTGCTTTCTTTGTTATGTTTCTTCAGATTCAACAACAACTGGGCTTCAGGTGAAACTTGTAGCTGAGCTTTGAGTTTGACTTTTAACTGATCAGAACCTTCATCGACCTTTTTGTTAACTTGTCTGTGTTTTGTTCTACGTTCCTTTTCTTGTTTTTTAGTTTCATCAATACTGACTTGTTTAGCATACTCGAAAGCTTCATCACGGTCTAACAAAATATTGTCATCAACAATGATTGTCTTGAAACCTTTTGGAGCAACGTCTTTCTTCTTTTTGGGTGTTGGAATAGTGCCTCTTCTCATAAGACTCTTGCCCATACCATGCTTAGGAGTAACTTGAGCTTGTGGGTACTTTTCCTCATAGGCCGTATACACCTATGACTCCTTGAGTTCACTACTTAGTAGAACTTTAGGAATTGGCATTCCAAATGCTGGCTTGCATTTACCTTTAGCTACATACTTTTGTTTTTATCGGTAACTTATAGTCAAAATGTAGGAACTAAGTAATCTTTAATATCAAGCAAGAACTAGAGAAAGAAAGTGGAAGGAAGGATGTATTTCTAGTGAGAGAAAGTAAAGGAAAAGAAATGCATTAAGTGTGTGAAAAATACAACCAACCAACACCCTCTCCATACATAGAGAGGGTATTTATACTCAAAGGGATGGCCGGCCATGGGCCTTGAAAAGTCTTTCCATGGGCCTTTAGGCCATTTAGCTTCTTAATCTAGTATTTGAGTAACTACAGGCTTTGACTAACTATTATTGGAAGTGACTGATACTTTTCGTGTTTCTAACAATCTCCCCCTAAGGGAGGTCACTCTAATTTACAAAAATTAAAACTTAGCACACTATGCTTTGACTTTAGTCTTGAGCTCGTAGTCTTTAACTTCAATCATTAACTTGTGAATTGATGTAGTGATCATTGACTTTAGGCTTGAGCTTGTTCCTTTATCTTGACTTGAATGTGAAAATGTGATCTTGAACACCTTGAGATCATCAACCAAGCATAATCTTGATTCGCCATCTTGTAAACTTTGCCATCTTGTGAACTTGTGACTTCTGGACCGACATGCTCATACCTTTCTTGATATGTTATCTTGAAAAGCTTTAATATTGCATCTTTCTTGAGGTTCTTTAACTATAACACTTCGTCACTTCGAGAAAGACGTTCGGTATCAGAGTGACGAAAACTTCTTTGAAATTCTTTGACTTTAATACTTCGTCACTTCAAGAAAGATGTACGGTATCAGAGTAGCGGAAGTCTTGAAACATGTACTTGAGCTTTCATGATGTCTTTATGTTTGTTGGTCGGGTATGAGCATGTGGCTATGAATCTTGTGAGTCAGCTGGAATCAGGTACCTTCACCTCCATCTTTAAGTATCCTGCATTAAAACAGTTAGCAATAAAGCGGGGGACGAATATGGCTTTGTCATTCGCCCATGTTTGGTTGGAGTAACCTTCGAATCCGTGAGGATCGACCTGTGTCTAATACGATTTAATTTAAGAAGAATCTCCTTGACGGGATTTCCAGCTTGCAGTATTGAATCTTTCTAACACATGTGTATTAGATTCATCGTACTCATCATGTTCTCATTATCGGAATGTCTCAAAGCAAGAATCCATGATAAAGAGTCAACCAGTGGAGGTTACTATCTCTCGATTGAAATAGAAAAAATCAATTTGAAAATCAATCAACGTGTCACTTGCTAAAGTGATTTTGTGACACATTGAGAGTGTTAATCTAATTAAAAATTCTTCATTCAATGTCAATTCATATTCCTGAACCATGTTCTGATTCTTATAGATAGAATCGCACCATCGTTTCTTTCCAGTTTGTCTCAAGGTTGATTCGTATAGAAGATGGAGGTAGGAACTACCACTAATAATCCGACTGCAAGACTACCTATCCTCAACCTAGGAGACTATGATCTCTGGCTAATGAGGTTAGAACAATATTTTCTTATGACTGATTACTCCCTATGGGAAGTAATCAAGAATGGGAACAAAGTGCTGAGAAGAACTGTTGGAACAGTTGAACAGGTGTATGGAATCCCACTATCTGCTGAAGAAAAATTGGATCAAAGAAATGAAATGAAAGCAAGAGCAACCCTACTTGATAGCACTTCCTAACAAGAACCATATGAATTTACACTCATATCAAGATGCAAAGTTGATAATGGAGTCTATAGAGAATAAGGTAATGGATAGGGAACAACGGACGTTAAATGACAGTTCAAAGGGACAATTCTCAAACAAACAATATGAGAAACATTGTCTGCTTTTAAGTTCTGGAAAACAATCTTGTATCAATCCTTGATAGGTTCAAAACCTTATCAGTTAGTTGGAGATTAAGGAGAACGTGATTTACTAGGAAGATATGAACCTAATAGCTCTTGATGAAAGTCTTCCATTTAATGGGAAAAGATCAAGCATTTATATGGAGGAAAACACGGTGGAATTGAAACCATTAGTTTGGATGACTTGTATAATAACTTGAAAATATATGAACCTAAAATTACAGGTTCATCAAACACAAGTCAAAACTCATAGAATGTGGCCTTTGTCTCTAACAACACTAATAACACCAACATCACTAATAAAGCAGATGATACTGCTCATGGAGTTAGTACTACTCATACTCAAGGTAATGGTGTTAACTCTATATGTCTAGATAATCTTTGTTGTTGTGATTTGGGCTTTCCTTCAAGTCAAACCCAACTCTCCTCAACTTTCTCAAGAGATCTGGATTCAACATTCATCCGGATGATCTGGAAGAAGAAAGAAATGGATCTTCAATGGGAGTGGTCCATACTGACTATAGCTTAGCAAGAAGGTTTATCAAGAGAACAGGGAAGAAGCTAGACATAAATGGTCAAAGAGTTGGTTTTGACAAGTCAAAAGTGGAATGCTTCAACTGTCATAAACATGGACACTTTGCAAGAGAATGTAGGTTTCCAAGAAATAGTGAGAAACAAAGGTAGAAGAGTATATACAAGAAAATTATTGCAGTGGAAACTTCTACTCAGAATGCCTTATTAGGCTCAAAGATGGAATTGGGAGGATATGTTTGAGCTAACAAGCTGAAGAAGAGGCAACCTAAAACCATGCATTTGAGTGGTATTTCATATTCAGGAAGTTTTCTAGTTCAGATTCTGTGGAGATTCTTGTTCTAAAAAATAGTAAAAAGCTTATGTACTCTTTAAGAACAATATGATAGTTTGTCTTTGATTACAAAAAAAGTCTCTATGTTAATTTAGTATCTTATAAAGCAGGTTTAGAATCAGTAGAAGTAGACTATGCTCCACTATAAGAAAAAATGAGCTGTGTTTGAATGAGAGCATAAATATTTTAAAACTCTTTGAAGTTAGGACCTATGAGATAATGCCTTAAATGAATACAAAAAGTAAATCTGGAAAAAGAAAAAGCAGAAAAAAGAAAGAGATCAGTTTAAACAAAACATTAGAGAAGTTTTAAAATTCATCCCAAGTCTTTAAATACATATGGAAAGTCAAGTAATTGGAATGTTAAAAACAAGACTCAGGATATGACTGCAGCTACTGCAGCTTCTCATGTAGTAGAATGTTTTATGAATTTAACTGTAGTAAGTTGAATCAGATAAGGGATATCTTTAAGTCCCCCCACCTCTTAACAGGAAGTTTCCATACCCTCGCAAACCTGATCTAATGTTTTTGGATGAAATAGTTGAAAGTGAGTCCTTGGATGTTACTACTATTATTTCACCTAATAATGCTAAGACAGTTGAAAATAAGGGTGGTTCCAACACAGTTGAATCTAATGCTGTTAGATTGAATAATACTAGTGCTCCAATTATTGAGGATTGGATCTCTGATGATGAAAGTGAGGTAGAACCAAATGATAGGACTGTTAGACCTAGCACTGAAAAGATAAAATCTGCTAAGACTGTTAGGGAAATAGATGCACCTAAACATAATCCTAGAGGGAACCAAAGAAATTGGAACAATCTTTTGTCCCAAAGACTAGGAAGTGATTTTAGAACTGACTAATAAGCTTGTACTGCTTGTGTTAGTTATTGAGAAGCTACATTATAGTGCTGTGCTAAAAAGGTTGATTGAAATTGAAGGCCCAGTGTGTAACAACTCAGTAGGGTAAATCAACATGAAAACTTTTCTAATAAAATGACTCACCCTCACCCCAAAAGAAGTTTTGTTCCATAAGCAGTTTTAACTAGGTCAGGGAAACTTAGTACTGCTAGTGCAGCAGTTAATACTGTCAGACCAATTAATACTGCTAACACAAAAGCAGTTAATACTGTTAGACCATTTAATACTGTTGCCTCAAAACAAATTATGAATCATCCTAGACCTATAACTAATTCTTTCAAAAGAGGATATTTATAAAGTTTAAGGCCCTTTTATCAGACATTTTGCAAAAAATATAACAGGTATTATCAACATAAATGCTATTATCTGCAAGGGTTCAAAACATACCTAATTTCTAGGGATTTGAGCAGTAGTAAGTAAAAATATAAGGAAAAGGGGCTAATGCTGTAAGGCCTCAGCATTGTTGGGTTTGGAAGCCAAAAACAGTAAGTGCTCATCAACTACATTCAAGTATTATTCTTACATTGATGCACAAGGCAGAATCCAGTCAACAATGGCTTTGGATCCAAAAATGTGTCTAATTCACTTATTTTATGTGCAGTCGGGCATACCCACAACAAAAGGAGTACAAAGAACAAAGGACGGTATTGACTAGTGTGTGTTATAGGCACATGATGGAACACAAGTGCTTTCTTGACTGAATATGTAGATTATGATGGTGATGGATTTGTTTCCTTTGGGGTGATGGGTAAAGGAAGAATTTTTGGAAATGGTTAAAATTAAAACAGGTTCACTGGATTCTTTGAAGATGTGTAATTTTGTAAGGAGGCTTAAGTATAACCTGTTCAGGGGTTTTTTGTGTCAACAAATCTGTTGACAAAAAGAACAATGTTCTTTTTACTGACACTGAGTGTCTTGTCTTATCTTCTAACTTTAAGCTACTTGATGAAGCTCAAGTTTTGTTGAGAGTTCCAAGAAAGGACAACATTTACAATGTTGACCTAAAGAGTGTTGTTCCCACTGGAGGTTTAACTTGTCTCATTGCTAAGGCCACAATTGATGAATTGAATAATGGAACTAGCGAGGCTTGGGACAACAATTAATGTTTAAACAATGAATACATTGTGAAGGGAAACCTTGTAAAAGGTTTTCCCCTTTCAAAAGATTTTTTGCAAAATGATATTCTTGTGTTGACTGTAAGAAAGGAAGCAACACAAAGCATCCATAATTACCAAGCTTATGAACTACAATCAGTAAAAACAATTTCATATGCTTCATATGGACTTATTTGGGTGCTACAAATGTTAAGAGTTTAATTTGAAAAAGTCTTATTTCTTAGTAGTCACTGATGGACTTTAGCAGAATTTCTTGTGTATTCTTTTTGGCCACTAATGATGGTGATAGTAGGGATTCTAAAGACCTTCTTAAACAGAAAAATAGAAAAATCCAACTTAGTCATAAAGTAAAGTATCTGGAGTGACAATGGAACTGAGTTTAAGAATTAGTATATGACATGTTTTGTGAATGAGGGGATTAGAGGGGAATTCAAGTGTAGCTAGGACTCCCTCAGCAGATGGTGTAGTGGGAGGAAGACATAGAACATTGATAAAGGCTCCAAGAACTATGTTAGTAGATTCTAAGTTGCCAAAAACCTTTTGGGCTGTGAAGAGTTAATAATGCTTGCTATGTGCTCATATAGGGTCTTAGTCATTAACTCATAAACAAGACACCTTATGAACTTATTCGTGGAAGACCTCCACTGATAGATTTCATGAAACCTTTTGGGTGTCCTGTTACCATCTTAAATACCAGGGATCATCTAGGCAAGTTTAATGGTAAAGCAGATGAGGGATATTTTGTTGGGTATTATGTAGTTAGTAAATCTATGAGAGTATTTAACAAGAGGACCAGGATAGTTGAAGAGACCTTAAACATTAAATTTCTTGAAAATACAACTAATGTGAAAGGAAATGGACCAGACTGGCTTTTTGATGTTGATTCTTTGTCAATATCTATGAACTATGTGCCAGTTGCTGCAGGGAACAAAACTAATGGTATTGCAGGAACCAAAGATAACATTGTTGCAGGTCAAGCTCAAAAGGAAAAAGAACCTGAACAAGAGTACATCCTAATACCTTTATGCACAACTGATCCTTTAATTTCTCAAGGTCCTAAGGATTGTGAAGGGGATGCTGGAATGAAGCCTACAGAAGTAGATGAAAATGAAGCTTCAGATAAAAGTGGGAAGCATGATCAAGAAGCAAGAAGTGAGTCAGAAAGGTTAAATCAAAGAGAAATGCAGACTGAACACACTAACAGTTCTAATGGTATTAATACTGTTAGTACACCTGTTAGTACTGCTGGACCATCATTTGATACTGTTGTTCCATCAACACCAGTTAATACTGCTGGACCTTCTGTTAGTACTGCTAATGAATCTGAAGAACAACTTTTTGAAAGATTTTCTCCTTTCAAAAATGCATTTACCCTTCCACCTGTCCCAAATATATCTTCAATGGATAATACTGGCATCTTTGGAAATGCTTATGATGATGAAGATGTGGAAGAAGAGGTTGATATGAATAATGTAATTTCATCTTATTCAGTCCCTGATACTTCTTTCACCAAATTTCATAAAGATCATCCTGAAGATCAAGTGATTGGAAGTTTAAAGACTCCTGTACAGACAAGACACATGACCAAGATAAATGAAGAACATGGTTTGATTTCCTCAGTTCATAAGCTCAGGAGAACAAATCATAAAGATTTTCAAAATTGTTTGTTTGTCTGTTTCTTGTCTCAAATGGAACCCAAGAAATCAGTTCAAGCCTTAAAAGATCCAAGCTAGGTGGAAGCAATGCAGGATGAGCTTCTACAATTTAAACTACTAAAAGTTTAGACCTTAGTTGATTTACCTAGAGACAAATGGGCAATTGGTACTAAATGGGTTTTTAGAAACAAGAAGGATGAAAGAGGCATAGTGGTGAAGAACAAAGCTAGACTGGTTGCTCAGGGTCATACTCAAGAGGAAGATATAGATTATGATGAAGTCTTTGCACCAGTTGCAAGGATTGAAGCCATAAGATTATTTCTGGCTTATGTTTTCTTCAAAGATTTTGTAGTCTACAAAATGGATGTGAAGGGTGCTTTTCTATATGGAAAGATAGAAGAGGAGGTGTATGTCTATCAACCTCCTGGTTTTGAAGATCAAAGTTGCATACTTTAGTCCCCTATTTGATGATGACAAAAAGGGGAAGAAGATTTGATGATTTGCAACTTGTAGATCCTTGGTAGCTTAAGGGGAAGTTTTCATTCGTATATTAACTTCAGGGGAAGTTTGTGCTTATTTGGTTTTATCATTATCAACTAGGGGAAGATTGTTGGGAATTTATTTGACTTGATAAGACAAAACACGAATGAAATAAGATGGAAACAAAAGGACCAAAGTCATCATTATAGGATTCTATAAGATGTAGAAGAAAATAAAGATTTGGTCAAAAAGAGATAAAGATGAAGAGATAAAGATGAATATTTAATTTATTTACACATTAATATCTTTTATTAGTTTCCATGTAAGCCTTGACTCCTTATGCTATAAAAGGAGGTCCAGGTATATTGTTTTATTCATT
The DNA here is from genome assembly GCA_026074375.1 of Tanacetum coccineum. Taxonomy (NCBI): domain Eukaryota; kingdom Viridiplantae; phylum Streptophyta; class Magnoliopsida; order Asterales; family Asteraceae; genus Tanacetum; species Tanacetum coccineum. The sequence goes on from BQNB010112378.1 coordinate 9,980, forward strand.
CAGAAAAGTGAGTGTTCATTATATGAGAGTCGACTAGATACAAAAGTGTGTATGTACACGTTTGTATAATTAGTGTA
>BQNB010112379.1:4814-22167 GCA_026074375.1 Tanacetum coccineum
TCTCCTTTCTTCTTTAAATATAAGTTTAGGGATTTACAATTTTAACCCTCAAACTTATATTTCTTCACATGTTGGCTTTTGGATTTGTCGGGGTTGACTTGGGTTGACTATGACTTTGACCAGTTGACTTTTCTGTTGACTTTTTGACTTGATTGACTTTCTGGCTTCGATTTGGCTTCGTCTTTCACAGTCTTTTCCATTCCGAGTCCGGTTTTGTCGTTTTGGCTTTGTTTTTCGTCCTTTTCTTGGTTATCCGTTCCTACACAATACAATTAGCAAAACAAGCATATATTTGGCATTTTAAGTCCGTTTTTGGTTATTTTAACTCGTTTTTAAAGGTAAAAGGTATGTGTAATTAAGCACATACCAATGATCTTCAAGGAAAATATACCAAGTGGTTAGTACTGCTTGTGTAAAAATATTACTACTGCAAGTACATAGTTAGTACTGCTAGTGAATATATTACTACTGCTGGGTTTAAGTTGCTACTGCTGAGAGACGTTTCATATAACTTTTCGATTAAGGGTTTAAATCATTCACTTGATAGATTTCATACTTACATACTCTCTCTAATCATAAACCCTAACTTAATTTCATTAATCATCATCAAAACCCAGCAATAATGGCACCTCTAACGTTCGCTGACACTCATAACATGGTTGCATATCTGTCCAAATCAGATGCCAAGTTTCTGATGTATCCATGGTTTATACAAGTATTTTTGGACAATCAAGTGGATGATATGACCAACCATCACACAAAGTATACATCCACTGCTCTCACTCAGAAGGTGTTTGCAAATATGAGGAGAGTTGGTAAAGGATTTTCTAGGAATGAGACTCCTTTATTTGATACTATGCTGGTTCAACCTCAAAATCAAGCAGATGAAGATGTTGAGATGCCTATTGATGAAGAGCAATCATCCACCATAAGTGCTCCTTCCACATCTGAACCACAAGACCAGCCATCTACCCCTCATGATTCCCCTGAACAAGAACCTACTCACTCATCACCCTATGATTCACCTCTTACTGGTGTTAACCCACCTAGAAGTGAAGAGGGTAGTCTGCAACTAGCTGAATTAATGGCTTTGTATACAAGTTTGCAAAGGAAGGTTGATGCTTTGGAGAAGGACAAGCTTGCTCAAGCTACTGAAATTTTAAGTTTGAAGAAGAGGGTTGAAAAGCTAGAGAAAAGGAGAAAGTCAAAACCCTCAGTTCTCAAAAGATTAAGAAAGATTGGTTCTGCAACCAGAGTGGAATCTTCAGAAGAAGCTAGTTTGGGTGCTGAGGAGAATGCATCCAAACAAGGGGGGATGATGTCTGATATTGATGCTGATGCTAAGATTTCTTTGGTGGATGAGACTTAGAGGCTTGATGATGATCTGATTTTTGATACAACTGCTAATCTTGGTGGTGAAGAAATAGTTGTGAAGCCAGCAGAAACTGGTGTTAGTGCTGCTCTTGATGTTGAAGTTAGTGCTTCTGAGCCTGCAGTTACTTCTGTTAGTTCACTAGTTACTACTAATAGTGTAACTATTACTGCTGCTGAGCCTGTTAGTGCTGCTGCTAAGGAATTAACAAATAATGACATGACAATAGCTAAAGTATTGGCTGAATTAAAGACTTCTAAGCCTAAAGTGGTTACAACTATCCCTATTTTAATCTTTGCTACAACAGTTACAACTACAAAACCAAAGGTTAAAGGGATTACTATTCAAGAGCCTTCAGTTACACAGAAAACAACAGTTTCATTCATAAGTTCTTCCAAAGATAAAGCAATAATGATTGAATCTAAAAAGCCAGTGAAAATAAAGGATCTATCTGCACATGATGACCAAGTTGCTAAAGATCTTCATGATAAGATTCAGGTTGAACTGGAAGAAGAAGCCAAAAGACAAGAAGAAGCTTCTATGGCTGCTCTTGCTAAATTATATGATGCTGTTCAAGCACAGATTAATGCTGATCAGGAATTAGCTGCTAGAATGACTCTTGAAGAGCATGAAAAGTACACAGTTAAAGAGAGGGCAAGAATGCTAGCAGAATTCATTAAGAATAGGAAGAAATAGTTGGCAGTTGAAAGAGTTGAGGCTATCAAGAGCAAACCACCTACAAAGTCACAGTTAAGAAACCTAATGATGACTTATCTAAAGAATACAGGTAGGTTTACTCATGCTTAACTGAAGCATAGAGATTTTGAAGAGATTCAGGGTCTTTACAATAAGGAAAAGTAGTTGGTAGATACTTTTGTTCCTATTGGATCCGAAGAAGATGAAAGGAGGATTAAAGACATGAACACTAAAGCTGAAGAGGAAAGAAGTAATAAAGATGTGGACAGTTCAAATAAGATAAAGAAAAGGATTAGGATGAAGAGAAGCTCTAAAAAGCAAAATACTGATGCTGATCTTAAAGAGGAAGAATAAATAAAAACTTTTCTAAGTATAGTTCCTAATGAAGAAGAAGCAATTGATTATGAAGTTCTTGATAAGAGGTATCAAATTGTTGACTAGAAGTATGAATTTAATCATAATGATAGATATGGAGAACCTCATAACTATTACAGAGTTTTTAGAGCTGATGGAAGTTCAAGATATATCAAGACTTTCACCAAAATGGTTTTAAGATCTGATAGGATGGACTTTCTTGAGTTACATAGTCTAGTGATGCAGAGATCTAAAACAACAACTCCCTAGGGAATTGACCTAATTCTGCGGGGTGACTTAAAGACTATGTTTGAGGCAAATGCAGTTGATGAACTCTGGAAGAATCAAGAAGATTGGATTCTCAAAAGCTGGAATTTGTATGAAAACTGTGGAGTTCATATTTTGATGCTAGAAGATGGTACTAAGTTTCACATGCTAGCAGAAAGAAAGTATCCACTTACAAAAGAAACTCTTGAGAAGATGTTAGTTTTGAGATTAACAGTTGAATCTGAAAGTGAAGCTGCTTTTGACTTACTTAGGTTTATTCTGAAGTAGATAGATGAAATGTAGTAAAGATGTGTTTGGATACATCCTCCTCATGATCAAGATGTTGCATATGAAGAAACTTGATGATTGACAAGGTAAATATCAAGTTTGGGGGGGGATTGTTGGGATTTAAAGGCTTTATATTAGTTTTGGAGTTTTTGCTGTTGGTTCAGAGTTACTACTGTCAGTTAAAGATTAGTGCTGCTAGTTGAAGATTTTGCTGCTGCTAAAGTTTTGAAGAATTTACTCCAAGTAGTTAGTGCTATTAGAGTAAATATTAATACTATCTTTGTAAGTTAGTAATGTTAGTATGTTAGTACTGTTTTGTATAAGTTAGTGCTGTTATGTATCAGTTAATACTGCTTATCAGTTATGGATGAGATCGAATAGGAGGAGATAAGCTTTAATTAGTAATACATTTTGTAAACCTATTAGGGTTCCTTGGTGTATAAAAGGAGACCCTAGGGTATCTAGTTTAGCACGTATCAAATAGAGATCTCATTCATATAGTTGAATTCATAGTTAGAGCTTCAAGGTTGTTTGTAAACCTATCACTATTAAGAGTGATCGTATTAATATATTGGAGCTTTTTGTTATTCTTATTGTTCATTCATTGTTACTATTTCATTGATTCTTCTAAAGCATTGAAGAGTAGATTCCGCATACACTTTAGTATTAACAAAGTTTCTATCATTGTTAGTTTGGATTTATCCAAGGTAACATACTCTTTACAAGCTAAGGAATCGATCTAGGATTGGGTTCAACATCAAATTAGACTCAAACTAATAGTCTGAACTCAATTCATGCAGTGAATATCAAATTAGACTCAAACTAGATAGACTATAAAATCCCATATCTAACCCCTCAAAATTACATAAGTTATCTGAAATGTGTGACCATATGTATCGAATTGTGACTACACTTAAATAATGTGTGACAAAATATGACTCTATGATTTAGACACCTAAATAAATACTTCATGTGACCATATATAACATCTTGAATTTAGTCACACAAACAATCAATGTGACTAATATCAAGGTTAATGATAACTGAGTTCACATTTTGCTATAAATCCCTCTTGAATACATTTCCCCTCTTAATTCATTATCCCAAACACCCCTTAGCTGGAATAATAACTAAGACTTTGGTAATCTAAATGTTAGACTAAATGGTTCATTGCAGAATCAAGTAGATACTACTAAATGCGATTCCAGATTATACACAACTATAGGTATTGTAGGCGCCAATTTCCAGCTGACCCAAACGGCTTGATTCTAGTGTGCAAAGCATATGGTTAATAACTAATTAATCATCCCCCAATCTAAATAGATACTACTATTGAAATATAAGCTTATCCAATCAACTAAAAATGATTTCTTAATAGATAAAGTAAGCATTTTTTTACAAAGTCTTGGTGCTTGGCTAAGCTTATTGACTGAGAATGCAATTAACAGCTTCTTATTGAATGCTAAAGTCATGGCCATTTGAAAAAGCTTATGCATAATAACTTATCATACCCCAACCAAACTAAAACTATTAAGTGAAACAAAAAGCAGCTGAAAATGGTTCCTTAATAGATATGGCAATCACAAGAATACTAAGTAAATGGCAATCACAACAGTAAAAAAACCAGCATAATGTATTAAATGAAGAACAAATTTAAGATGACCATAGAATATAAATTTCTATTCTATTTAACCATCCATTACATATTCATTTCAAGTGAATAGAACTACAAAAGATGCTTAGATTGACATTAAGTTAAAGATTATAACTAAATAAACCTGGGCATACTACACGCCCACATATATACCCAACCAGCTTCATCCACAAAAAACACAAACATATGCACAAAACCCCAAACCCATCACACCTAATTTTATTTACACAAATCCATTATAGCAGAATGAACTTTTAGCTCCTTAACACCATCAAAATTTTCGTCCGCAAGCTGGGTCAAACGAGACAGCTTAAGCTCTAACCTATCCTTACTTTCCTTAAAACAATCAATAGCATCCTTCCAAGCATCTTTGTCACTCTTGCTCTCTATCTCGCGAAGTTAGACTAGCCTTAACATTAGCAATCTTATCACGGATATTTTTTGTAAAAGCCTTCTCCTCATCAATCTGCTGCTCAAAGAAAATCTTCATCACCTTCGGTATCTCTGTCTCACCACTAAGAGCAATGATCTCATCCAAAATAGGAGTGGGTGTGACATTCGAACTGCAACATGATGATGCCATGGAGGAATTAAGTGTTTAAATTAAAGTTAAATGGCTTTTTTATCAGTTGTGGTTTTTTGATCAAGGGTGAAGATGATATAAGGTTTTATTTTGATGACTTTATCGATTGGGGCAAATGAAGCAGATACGAGTATATTTATATATGCATTGAATATCAAATTAGACTCTAACTAATAGTCTGAACTCAATTCATGCAATGAATATCAAATTAGACTCAAACTAGATAGACTATAAAATCCCATATCTAACCCCTTAAAATTACATAAGTTATCAGAAATGTGTGACCATATGTATCGAATTGTGACTACACTTAAATAATGTGTGACAAAATATGACTCTATGATTTAGACACCTAAATAAATACTTCATGTGACCATATATAACATCTTGAATTTAATCACACAAACACTCAATGTGACTAATATCAAGGTTAATGATAACTGAGTTCACATTTTGCTATAAATGATAGTCACATGAATATTTCACAATGTGACTATTTTGAATGTATTGGTCACATATAATACCCTTATAATGTGGCCATAAACATAATTTAGATACACATTTGTGATATGGTGTGACTATTGTAAAGCCTATAGTCACATGATCATGCTACAATTAAATGTGACTATACACATTAGGTTTTGGCAAGCAAACACACACTAAACTTTAGACACACATATTAACTTACGTGACCATATGTATCGAATTTTGGTTACACTTAATCATGTATGTCTATGGTTTAGTGTGACCATATATGACATTTGGTCACACTGTTGAAGTGTGTGACATATATTTGTCACTTTTAAATGTATATCGTAACTAATGCTTCAAACTTACTTTTCAGTTGTCACACATTTCAAATTCATATGTGGCTAAATAGCAGTCACTTTTAAATAATGTGTGACAAACTTGACTATATGATTTAGCCACATACATAATTACTTTATGTGACCATATATGGATTTTGGTCACACTGTTCAATTGTGTGACATATATTTGTCACATATGTATATATATAGTGTGACTAATGTTTCAAACTTATTTGTATCTGTCATACATCCCAAATTATAAGTGACTAAATAATCAACAAAAAATTACCAGTTAAGTCTAGTCACATAAATATTCAAATGTGTGACAATGAAATTCTGAAATGGTCATACAAAATGAGTTCAAGTGTGGCTGTTTATTTTATCCTGGTAAATTTAGTTACATAAATATCTGACTGTGTGGCCGTTCAAAAAACAGCATATGTGATGAAATCCCAGATTTGTACTAGTGTTAGGGAAATCTAATGATTAGATTTTTACCAAAATAGAAGATAATGCATTAACTCTTCCAAATCTTTGCTCTATAAATAGACATAAAATTCCAAACACTACTTCAACCATCTCTTTCAAAAAATACCAACAAGGACAATATGCCTAAGTCAAACAAAGACAAGAAATCAGTCAACAATTTCAAATGTACCGCTAGGATGAGGGTCCGATCTTGTTGCTTTAACAACCCTCGTCTGGCATCTCCTCCATACCAAACACTATCACCTCCAACTGATAATCAAACGACTCCTCCATTAACTCTAAATGTCTCTCTACCACTTTGCACAATCACAACTCTGGGGATCTTGCCAAGTAAACTTTTGCTCACCCTAAAGTCAACTCCACCACCTTTGACTTCTCCTCCACCAGCACCAACTCAACCTTCAAAACACTCTTCACCCCTTACCATAAACTTGGACCCCGTTGAGCTAATTTTCTCAACCCCTCCTTCTTCCCCCACATGTATTCTTTGAATCTCTCAAAGATTTACCTAATAAAACCACAAACCCTCTTCCGGCCATAGAACCTCCCCTCTCACATTTGCCACCACAACTTCCGCCTCTAGGGCCTAACAACCCCTTTCTTATGCTCACCTATGAAATGTTTTGCAATCATTGTTAATAAACTCAAATCATTGTTGACAACCTTCATGATGAAATAAGGTTCATCCTTAATGACATTTTAGATCGCCTCAATGTCCTTGCTCATAAATACTAGACTAAGAGTAATAGGAATCAAATACTAATGTAGCTATAGTTAAGATCTTTCTTGTTCTTAATCTTTGTCTTCTCTATGATGTGATCTCTATGCACAATTGTTGTAATTCAATGAAGTATGTCTCATGAAAAAGAGTGTGTTGATTATTTTGCTGCATAAATCTATTTACTTTTTGTCAAATCAAACCATTTTTTAAAAGACAAATGATGTGTCGTTGTGTGGTTGTAATTTATGTTTAATATTTTAAATTTATATTTTGCCGACTTTACCAAAAACAACACTTTAACAGGCAGTGTACCCGGTCGGTGGTAGTTTCGTGGTAAGTAGGGTTTTGATCACTAAGAGCGAGAAACAATCTTTCAATTTATTAATATTTTAGTTATCTAAACTAAGTTAATTCTATTCTATGTTAAACCTATGTTAATCCTAAATCTAATGGATACGGGAGGTTTTCAGCCTGAGAGTGTTAACAATAAGATTTCACTAACAAAAGACAATCTGGAGGTCGGGGAGGATAGAAATTAAAGTAAGTCATTTTATTAGAGAGAGAAAGGAAAGAGTGTGTGTGTTTTTTAGAGAGAGAAACAACACACACTTATGAGATAAATGTTTATCCTCACCCTCCATGGAAGTATGGAGGGGGTATTTATAGTCCTAGTGACACCTAACTATTGTAACTTGTCATTATTAGTCCCTACGTGTCACACTATAACTAAACTATTGTAATTCCAGATATGTCACCATATTTTAAGGCTAACAATCTTCCCCCAATATGTGGACATACGGAATTACTTACAATGTTCCTATCATGTACAAATACAACACAAATAAAGTCTTCCAAAGCGCTTCCAAAGCTGAAGATGTCTTCTAAGTTCTCCTTGTCTTGAAACTTGTACTCTAGCTTGGATCTTCAGTGTCTTTACTTGTACAGGAACCATTGTATTATGCATGAACTAGATTAACTTCCCCCCAATTCATGCAGCATGTCTTGAAAAGCTTTCTTCATAGACTCCTTTTTGGCGAAGTTTTTGAATCAGCTTCCCCCCAAACCAACATCCCTATCTTAAGCAGATTCTAAAACTTTGTTGTAGCTTGAACAATCTTCTACTTGTCATTGACGTGCACAGTGGAAATTTGTAGAAGTCAAACCATACCAACGACCACTACTTCTTGTCATTAGGGCTTGGTGAATATTCGTTCGGGGGTGCATGCGAGAAATCAGCATCAATTCTTCTCACGTATGCAATATACTTCATAAACCATGCTAAGTAAAGTAGTATACACTACTTCCCCCAGGAAGTTGACATGGTAACATCAAAGTCAACTAAGTCCCGGATGTACACATTTTCCCCCATGATGGTTGTGAACTCTCGGAAGCATCATTGTCGTGTACGCCCATATACTCGAGAAGTTCTTGTCTTAAGCACAAATCTTGAAATCCAAACAAAGCATTACCCTCTTGTCTTCAGAAACCGTAGAGGAGATGAAGCAAGAATCAAGAAAACTTGGTATAATCAAGGTCTTGTATATGAATGTTGTTGAAGAACTTTGAGAATTTTGCTTAGACTGTGAAGTACCATTGTCTTGGAATGGGACAATAATATCCCGTGAGAATTGCTGATTACATCTCAACCTTTAAAGCTAACTTACCAAACCCTCGGTATTCGTGTCAGCTAATTGTTGTGATCATTGTGAAAGTAAACCCGATATACCAAACTTGAAAAAGAATTGAATTCCCCCAAATTTGTTACATAAGCTTGCACAGTTGTGACTGAGAACGTGCAAGATTAATCTTTAGTACTCTATACCCACTTCCGAAAGTATGGAGAAGTACAACACCTCTTGAAGTTATCCACATCGACTTCTGCGTGTGACACTGAGTACTACAACATAACTCCTTTAAGTGATAGTTATCCAGGTCTTCAACCAACCACCCCGACTACTGGTAACTAGACAATTCAAGTCTTAATCATAACTGTATACTTCAACGCAAGTCATCAATCGATGAAGAAATGAAGAAAGTTTCACCACACCTCCCCCCTATGATGAATAAGTAAGAACGCCTTCGTGAAATCTAACTTCAATCCCAAATAGTATACCAAATCAACTTCGTGAATCACATGTCGATCGTAATCCAAATCACTAGCCATTTGTCGATTTAAGTGAATCTTCCAGGAACGTTTGGATAAGTGGTTATTGTTTGGTGGTGTGTTGTGTATGGTTGATAGTGTACTTATGAGTCTCGATTCTGATTGGTGGTGTTTTGTTTGTTGTACTTGTTTTAATTATAAAATTCCCAAATTCGGTCATAGACCCAAAGTCAGTCACATGGCCACTTGAGACAAAACGCAACCAAGAAATGAAATGGACAAAACGCAGTCTTCTTTAGACAAAACGCAGTCAATTCTTGAGACAAAACGCAACCAAGAAATGAAATGGACAGAGTCTCCCCTAGGCAAAAACGCAATCTTGGTCTTCAATCGGCAAAACACAATGACCAAAACGCAATGGTCAAAACGCAATGGTCAAGACGCTAATGTGTCAAGACGCAATGGCAAGCCGCAATGTCAGACGCAATGCTCAAAACGGCAATGGTCAAAACGCAATGGTCAAAACGCAATGTCAAAACGCATGGGTCAAAAACGCAATGGTCAAAACCGAATGGTACAAAACCAATGGACAAAACGCAATGATCAAACGCAAAGATCAAAACCCATCCTGAGGCATAAACTGCAATTCAAGAAACACCCCTTCAGTTAGTCAAAACGCAGCCAAGAAAAAATCATCAAACTTTTTTGAAAGCTACGAAATGATGTAAAACAACCAAGTAAAAGAATGCAAGAGATAGGCTCTAAGCTGAAAGTACAAATCTTTAACGACTTTTTAACCACAAAACAAGATCAAATCTTGATTTGTTCTTGGCCTATTTTTTTTTGAGACAAAAAAAACAAGCCACGAATTTTGATTCTTTTAACCACAATAACAGTTAGATAAAACAACACAGATTCCCCCTATGCTCTGGTGCATTGTTATCACGATTCCACCCCTAAAAAACAGATCAGGAGGCTTGGTGAAAATGAAAAGAAATTGAGCATATTATTAGATAGAAATGATAGATGGAAGGTAGTGTGTGTACAAGAGATTAAAACACACACACATACTGTTACAAAAGGTGAACTTATCCCCCCATGAAGTATGGAGGGGGTATAAATATCCTAGTGACACATAACTATCACAACTAGTCATTATTAGTCCCTACGTGTCTAAATATATATAAACTAATGTAATTCCGGATATGTCACCATATTTTAAGGCTAACAAGGTTGAAAGCATGTCCTACCAGAATCTTTTGTGTCAGATTATCAATCTTCAGATTGTGCATGACATATGCTGAAAGTCCAATAGGAAGTGCTTCATCAGCTCACAAACATGAATCAGGAGGCATCTCGCTTTAGCAATATTCATCTTAAGCCATTTTAAGGCGGTCTAAAATCAACAGATTTTGTAGCATTCCAATCAGGGTCAGGAGTTGGAGGTCTCTTAGGTTTCTTGAACCAATCATCAATTGGAGTTGCCTCGACATTAGATTGATCCTCAGTGTCACCTCCTTAATCTGTGACCCCGTCCCCAAACCCTACACACCCCACCACCCGCCCCACATTTCGGAGCCTGAGACTCCAACACTGGTTCCTCTGCTTGTATAAACTTGCCAGATTTTGGCTGAGACTTGGTGTCATTGGATGAGCTTATCTTAGATTCTTTTGATTTAGAGCCTTTAGTGTCAATGTCCGTTCTTGTCCTTCCTTTCTCAACCATTGGTTTTGATCCTGCTGGAGTCTTCCGTCTTCGTCTTCATCTTGACGGTCTCTCTTTAAGGAATATACATTTCCATATGACGAGAAGAGATCTTTGTCCAGATTGTAAGATTTGACCAGTCCATCATAGAGTTCTCTGTGTTCTGGAGCAGCTTGATACGATCTACTTTTCTCTATCTTATCAAGAAGAATTTTCTTCAATTCAAACTCTGTAAGTGACGCTGCTGCCTCATATGCAGACTTAGGTTGAGAAGAAGATTTAGCCAAGACGACATTCTCAAGTGATTCAATGATAATACTCTGGATCACAAGAGTGGCGAAGTCTGATACTTCCTTAGGTAGAATCTGAGGCAGTAGACTTTTGACTTCATCCTTTATAATGTCTTTTACTAATTTCTTAACAACATCTATGTATAACTTCCTCTTCTCCTATGAGCTTTCTTTTCATAATTCCTTAGGCGTGGTATGACTGGAGAGCTATTCTAGTAGCATATCTAATTCTTGTACTCAGAAGGTCATCCACCATTGTTGGAAGTTGAGATTTGACAGATTCGAGGATTGTACAGAATGGTCAACTTGTTTGAGTTGAGACAGTTCTGTTTCCAAGGTAGAAACTGCTTTGAACGAGTATCTAAAACAGGGAAGAAAAATTAGAGAAGTGGGCGAGTAATTGAGGGTTGTAGTTTAGAACGATGTTAGTGTGCAGGAGATGAGTCGTTCAGTTATGTGGAAAGAGAGTGATTTATTGATACAGTATAGGAGCGGTTGTATCATGTGAAGCTATAAATGTTTGATAGCCATCTCAGGCACAGTGAAAAGAGAGGGTGCTTGAGTGCATGATTCTTCCTGACGATTCTTGACATTCATCATAGAAGCAACTTCATCGACCACTGGTGGAACGTTATCCAAGATGAGAAATTTACTAGCAAAGTCAGATGAAACATAAGAGCTTTGTTTTGAACTTTCAGTCTTCTATGACGAAGTGAGTGTCACATGTGCATCTTCTATGACTTGCTCATATGACTTTTCTTGAGAAACATTCTGATCAGCATCAGTCATCTCTTCATCACATTTCCTTTATTTTTCATGTTCTGCTCCTAACGATCTCACGTCCACATCCTTATACAGATCATCATCCTCTTCTTCATACACATTTCATAATCATCATCAGATTCATACTCTTCATCATGTTCTTCTTCATCATAATCTTTTAGAGTAAAGGAAGGATTTCATCATCATCATCTGAATCAATCTGTTCACTATCATGTGCATCATTACTATCATCATCTTTATTTCACTGTCATCATCATTAGCATTGTCATCATCATCGATATCATTACTTTCATCTTCACTATCTCCCCACGACTCGTTATCACTATCTAATTCATATGAGGGTACATCGGGAACCCCTAGTTTAGTACCAGTTCCTTCATCTGTACCAGTTGTCTTGTCTTCAAACTCATCAGGAACCTTTGGTTGGAAACTAACTCCATCTCCTGAGCCACTTGCTTGAAGCTTATGAGTGTCTTGCTTGCTTTTACTGAGAGCTTTCTTTAGCCGAGCATCTTCAAGCAGTGCTGCATCTGAAAGTAACTCAATGCCTTTACCTCTATCAGCCTTAGCTGGTGCTTTCTTCTTCGATACAAACACACCGGGAGTATCTCTGATGACAACACCTGTTGTTGGTGCAGTAGTAGACTTCTTGGCAGGTCTTTTAACTCTTTTAGCCTTCTTGACAGGTTCTGCTTCCAAGACAGGAGACAGTTTTCTTGAGGGTGAAGCAATCTTCTTAAATTTCCTTGCTTTCTTTGGGGTAATCTTTCCAGTAGCAAAGTCATAATAAGTCTTGTAAGCTTTAGAGTCTTTGATGATTTGATTAATCATCCCATCAGGAATCAGTGCACCATACTTCTGAGAATCTTCAGTTTTAGAAACAAACTTCAAAGTACCCAACAAACTATCATCGTGAATAGTATGTAGGTTTATCCCAGTTTCTACAAGAATGGTTTTATCCTTAAGATGAAATGAACTGATGATGACTTTTGTAGAATCTTGGAGTAGGGCATGTTCACCTTGCGTGTTGAACTATTTCTCCTGTTTGTCAGCTTGTTAACTGTAAAGTCTCTTAGAGTAGAGCAAGCATAGTCAACATTCTTCTGTTTGTATTACCTCACAGATTTGTCTCGTGATTCCCTAAGCCTACAAGTCCTAATTGTCTCCAGAAATGCACCTAGTTAAGATAGCTTCAAAGGTTCTCCAGGAGGGTACATTTGATCAGTGTGGATTAGCAGAAAACATATTACACTTGCCAGAGTAACCAAGTTCCTTGATAAATGAAAGCAATTCTTCTTCTGAGGGAAGTGCAACAAATTCTTGGTTTGGAAGAATCAGACAGATTTAGAGAATTTTACGAAATACTTCAGTATCAACTCGACATTTCTTGTTATCCAACTTAAAACTGTATGCATCTGTATCTCTGATCTTTGTGATGGTGTTCCAAATTGATGCATGTAGATTTCAGGGACTTCAGCAGTGATCAGGAACGCGGATAGCAAATGAGAGTATGCTATGAGAGCTTTCAAAGTGACTTGATATGTTTCTTCTCTTTGTGGCTTTCTGAATGAAATTCTAGCATTGCATCTTTCTGTCTTTAGACTCTTCTCAGGTGGGACCAAAGCATTGTAGAGAGCAGCTTGTTGAGTTGCAATAGGATTCATGTTTCTGCTAAGAATGTTCAAATACAGTTCATATGCAAGGCAATTTATAGACATTAACTAGGTAGACTTAATCACACATTATCAGGTATTCAATCAAAATATAGGACAAATGACATTAATTGGAAGGTCAACTGACTAACAATTGGTCAAACATGATCAATTTAGCAACTTACACATGACATAAGAAAGACTTAACCTAAAAATGTGTTATCAAGTTAAAACATTTAGGAAAGAATCAATTTTATAAAACATGTATAAATCGCCGCCTAGACCATGTATAAATCGCCGTTCTTAAATCATATGTATAAATCGCCGTCTAGCAATGAGTGTATAAATTGTTGTCTACAACTTAGGTATAAATTTCCGTCTAGCACTGAGTGTATAAATCGCCGTCTACAACATAGGTATAAATCACCGTCTAAGATCTAGTGTATTAATCGCCGTCTAATGGTTATGTATAAATCCCCGTCCATAGGTTGTGTATAAATCGCCGTCTAGAGGTTGTGTATAAATCGCCATCTAGACGCATGTATAAATCGCCGTCTAGAGCAATGTATAAATCGCCGTCTACAGACATTGATGTATAAACATCCGTCTATAAATTTTGATTTATACAAAACCTATTTTTATGAAACTTACACTATGCAAACACTTTAACAACGCAGATATAAGTATGTCCACAATATTTTCATTTATAGCAAATAACGAGTAAAGTGTCACTCGTTGGAATCAAACACACAAGCTTTACATACAAGCATTGGATTTTCTTACTTAAATGCAAACAAGAAATGTTATTGGTGCTAAATAAACACAAACCCATCACATATATCAAGTCTTTCTCTAATGCCCTAAAATTCGCAAACAAGAATCATTCAACCGGCTGTCCCCGCTGTCAAACGCACCCCTTGGGTGTTATACCCAACCCGACGCCCTTCGGGGCTGTCAACCCATAAACCCGACGCAGCCTAGCTGCTGTCCCGAACCAACACGCCCGCGTCGGTGGTGAACCACAAACCCAACGCACCTGCTGTGGTGGTTTTAAACCCGACGCACCCTCTTTGGTGCTTATAACAAAACCACACGCACCCTTGTTGCTGTTTTTACCCGGACCCAAACGCACCCTGTCGGTGTAAAACCCGAACCCGACGCACCCTTTTTGTTGTAGAACTAAACCAAACCCACCCTTGGCTATTTTAATACAAACCAAACGCATCCTATGGCTTCTTACTGTCAAGACCAAACGCAACCCTTGCGTTGTAAAAACTATAAAACAAACACGCCCTTCGTGGCTGTTACACGCGAAGCAAACGCACCCTTGGTGCTATTATTAAACCCGACGCACCCTTGGTGGTGGTCGGTGGTATGGGAAAAATGGCGCGTGGCGGAGAGTGACCATGGGGATTGGGTAGATCCGGTCGTGAGGACCACTTTTGGTTTCGATCGGAAAAGCCTGCCGGAAAAGTTTTCCGGCGGCGGTGGTGGCCGGAATCCGGCCGGAGAAGATGACCGGAGGTGGTCGGAGGGTGGTGGCCGGCGGCCGGATAAATAGGAGAGGGAGAGAGTGGTGTGAGTGTGTGTGTTATATTTTTGATGGAAATGAAAAAAAAAAGTTTTATATTTATATAAAACTTTTAAAACTAAATGTAATATGTTTAATAGTTGAGGGTTTATTGTGTAACTTTTTATATAGTTTTTGATAACTATCGGTTCAGGACTCGTTTGAAAGACTTAACGGGCGATTCAAATCTCGAAACTTGCGCCATTGTTTTCCAAATCATTTTTCCGATAAAAATGAGTATTCGCTTGATAATATTTCCTAAATATTTTATAACATTTAATAAAATATCTGTTATTTATTTGGTGAACTGGTTTCGCCTCGTCCCAAATAAAAAAATGGATTTCAACCCAAGTATTCGCGTTATCCACAACGCTTTTAATTAAAATGATGACTAATTTATTTAATATTTTTATCAAATAAATACTGATAAATAAAAAAACAAATTTAATTATTTTTGTGTGTCCACGTTGTATATTGTTCGAATAATGTTTGCAGTGTTGTTTTAGCCCTTTTCAGCTAGTTTCCAAGTCTCGGGCAAAACTGAAAAGTTGTCTGGAATGTCATTTCACATCGAATTGCTTTAGATTCTGAGTCGTGAAAACGTGATTTAGATGGTTGTTTTTGAAAGTCAAGCCAGTCCCGAAAAGTCAAAGGGTAAAATAGTTATCTAAAGTTCCGAAAATTGCCGGATGTTACAGTTACCACCATTACTCGTCTTCCTCCTCTGTCAGACGTTTTAGCGTTTCCGGAGACATGCTTCTCATACCCAGCTTTTCGATAAAGAAGTTGAATCTTTCTCCTGGAAACAGTTTGGTGAAGATGTCAGCCAGTTGATATTCAGTCCGAACAAAGTAAAGTTCCACTATTCCATTCTCCACTTGCTCCTTTATAAAATGGTAGCGTACATCAATGTGCTTTGCTCTAGAGTGTTGAACGTTGTTGCAGCATAGAGCAATCACACTTTTGTTGTCGCAGTACAGAGGAATCTTATTGAATATAAACCCATAGTCTATTAGCTGTGATCGCATCCATAGGATTTGAGCACAACACCCAGATAAGGCAATATATTCAGCCTCTACACTCGAAATCGCAGTGCTCTTTTGCTTCTTGGAAGACCATCTAACAAGTTTATCACCTAAGAATTAAGCGCTTCCTGATGTACTGCGTCTAGTGTCCTGACACCCCGCGCGATCTACGTCTGAATATGATGTTAGAGACATATCGGTATCCTTCGAGTACCAGAGTCCCATGTTAATGGTTCCCTTTAGGTATCGAACGATCCGCTTAACCGTATTTAAGTGCTTTTCGGTAGGCTTTGCCTGATACCGAGCACATAAGCAGACTGCATAAATAAGGTTGGGTCTACTGGATGTCAGATACATGAGGGATCCAATCATGCCATGGTAAATTGTAGCATCAAATTATGTCCTATGTAGATCTTCATCCAGTTTATTATTTTTAACCATAGGTGTGTCTACAGAATCACTAGTTAGCAAACCATATTTTTTAATAATTTCAGAAGCATATTTTGATTGGTTTAGGAATATGCCTCTAGGACTTTGAGAAATTTGTAATCCTAAAAAGAATGAAATCTGCCCCATCATCGACATCTTGAACTTAGTGGTTATTTGATTAGCAAACTCATTACACAAAGCAGTATTAGTTGATGCAAATATTATATCGTCAACATAAATTTGTACCAGCAATAAGTCGTTTCTTGCTTTCCGTGTGAAAAGTGTTGGATCAACTACACCTTTGGAGAAATGTTCTGAAATGAGGAAACTCGACAGCATGTCGTACCATGCACGTGGTGCTTGTTTGAGACCATAAAAGGCCTTAATGAGCTTGTACACATGCGATGGGTATTCTTGATCAACAAATCCTTCTGGTTAAGAAACATAGACCTCTTCCTTGAGCCCGCCATTTAAGAAAGCCGTTTTGACGTCCATTTGGAAGATCGTCATATTCTTGTTGGCTGCATTTGCTATAAAGAAATAGATGGCCTCTATTCTTGCA